>VWZG01001498.1:457-83498 GCA_013396735.1 Grallaria varia | reverse complement strand
AAAAAAAGGTGGATATTGCATCTGATAGCACATTAGCTATGAAGCAGTCCTTCAGAGAAAATATTGCGGAAGATCAGATGCCAAATATTCAAGGTAGTCATAAGTGGGAAGGAAAAAAAATATTATTTCAGTACCTTGGCTTTTGATTACCTGCTCAGACACACCTTTAAAAGGGCTTGATTCTTGTGAAGTGAAAAGCTATCTACAAAAAGAAAAGGAGGGAAGCAACCCCAAACAAACCACACATCTCATGAAGGTACCATTCCCACAATTTTAAAGTTCAAGACATGCAGTGATTTTTATATTTGTCACAAACAGTGATATAAATTTATAAGTCATTTATTCATTCCGACAAAGCAATTTGATCAAAGCCACACAAAGGATGACAGCATTAAAAGATTGGTATATAACTTGGGAATCCTTGAATCATGATCCTAAGCTCTATAAATAACACATGCCACCAAATTTATGTTCAGTTTACCATGGAAGAAATAGCAAAGACGGTTTAAGGTAGGGCAGATGGCTTTGCAGTGAAGAAGGTAAGCCATTAGGTTAGTTCTGCTACAAGGACAAGAGTAACCAAACTGCCAAAGTGTCAGACCAGAAGCAAGCACTGTAGCCTAGATAAAGTAAGAGTTGTTACAAGTCACAGTGCAAGACTCTTGCTTTATGAGACCTTGTAAAAAAAAAAAGAAGTAGTTTTGCCATTTCATGACAGACTGGTACAAGTCCACCGCTTTTTACTGATTTTATTTGTCTAGAAGGACATACTCCAGGATTTTTGTTCTATTTGCAACACTAATTTCCTGTAAAGCTTTGTATCAATTGTCTGCAGTATTCACATTATTTTTTTGAAAAAGTGTAGAGGTGCTTCCCTGTATTGGACATCTACTGGTTTTGGCCGGAATAGAGTTAATTTTCTTCATAGTAGCTTGCAAGGTGCTATGCTCTGGATGTTGATAACACGGGGATGTTTAGCTATTGCTGAACAGTCCTTACACAGCACCAAGGCTTTTTTTCTGTTTCTAGTAATATACGAAAGTAAACTAAACATATTAAAGACATTTCACTCTAAGTGGAAAAAATATGGAAATATCTATCAAAACACATACAAAACGTTTCTTTAAAACAAACTGTATTATTTTTCTGATTTAATGTGTCCCTTTAAGAAAACTTACATTCCAAGTCATGGTACAGTAGCTCAAAGTCTTCTCTTGTTTTAGGGTTCAGTTTTCGCTCATGCTCCCTTAGCAATTTTTCTTCTTTCTCCCTTTTTTTCCGTAATTCTTCTTGTGCTTCCCATGCCAGCCTTAACCTCTTTTGTTCTCTCAGATGTTGTACTACATTTATAGCATGCCAACGACGGAAATACTTCTGTAATACTATTACCTATATGTGATACAACACCAAAGAATTGTGAATTTCAAACAAAACAGCACAGTATTTTGTTCTTAATTTTTCTTTCTTTCTAGATGCCTAACTATATTTTCTAAGATTTGTCTTGTACTGAAATTAATATAAATGTTACAAAATCAGTCATGTACTACTAGTTTAAGCACTAGTATGCTTACTCATTTTGTTAACTGACAGAGTCTAGCCAATGAGTATAGTGGATAAACTAGGTTCATATCATGAAGTCAAAATATAAAGTACATTTAAATACTATTTTCCTTTTCCTAATCTCCCCTTAAAAACTGTCTTTCGCCACGTATTGTTTTTGTTTTTTTCTCTTCCTCATCTTACTATCAACTTACATTGTGGGAATGTACATCCGTATTTGCACAATTTCTTTTACATTCCTAGATACAAACCCAGCACACATATGTGTGCACACACACACAGTCAATTGCATCTTATTTGTAAACAAATAATGGAAGTGAAATTACTAATGCTGTTATGACAGAGGTTAAGAAGGAAAATTAAATCATCTACCTTCCCCGGCTGCGGCTATTGAAGACTAGGGAAATGTCTACAGTATGTTCAGCGAGGATAATGCACAAGCCTCACCTTCTGCCAGCTGTTAGGCACTTGCAATACAGTCAGTTTAGTCAGATCAATAGCACAAGCTAGTAAGCATATTTCAGCATGAAAGCTGTCAAGCACAAAATTATACTAATGCCGTTAGACTGTCTCTAGTGATATCTTCTCTCGAATGTATCTTCAGATTTCAATATAGCCCTACACTGCACTGTGCAAATCCATCAACTTGAACCAACACCAAGCTGATGTCTCTCTACTGTGCATTATAAATTACCTATAGATACATTAGAGATTTCAGTAAGTGGCACTAAGTATCATACCGTAACTTAGTAGTAGTCCTGAGGAAATGGTTACGTATTTGGGTTCTACTTCTACAAGATGCTTATTGGTATCAGCTGATGCTGACTGATTCAAGAAGTTCTTACAGAAAACTTCTACCCAGAAGATTTCAAAGATCTTGGCAACCATTTCCGTACAATTATCAATACAATTATTTTACTTAGACACTTGGAGAATCAACTGTTTCTCCATTCAGTTCGATTCAAACTGTCTATTTTAAGCACTCAAATAAATAACTAGAATATTTACAAAGCAGTGTTCCACCTAACACAATTTAGAGCATACTTGAGTTAGATTTGCAGCCACTGAATACATGGTTTCCAAAAAGCAATTCGGAATGTCTAAATGCCATCCTTTGTACAATGAATACACAGAATCCGTAATCAGAATCACCTGTATGAGGTAACTCAGTGCAGCAGAAAACCCCCCAGAGCCACTGCATGTATTTGAACAGCTCAGTTCTACCTTACTGTCAAAGCAGGGAGCTTGAACAGAATCCAAAATGGATCAGTTTGCCCAAGGTAATCTACCAAGACTGCTAAAACAAACAAAGAAGAACACAATACCCAAAAGCTGGATGCAGATTTCCTAAGTCCTAACCCAATACTCCATCCATTTCAGGCCATACATTAAGCAAGTACCTTAGGTTCCTCCAAAGAGATCGTGAGAATGCCGTAGGGACAAGCCTGTTTAATCCCTAATACTCGACATGGAAACTTAACTGTCAGTGTAAGACAGAAAATAATAAATTCAGAACTTCTTAATATTTAAGAAATCTTAAGGTATCAAATATCACTAAAACCACAGAGCAAACACACGCTATCTGAAAGATTACTGTTGCCTTAAAGGACTGAGGAAAAAAAACTCCAGGCAAATTTAGTAGGAGATAAGATAAAGAGAGCAGAAGTTTTAATAAGCCTCCAGGCCCCAGGAATACATATCCATACACGTATCCTGTGACCCTGGTACCATGATTTTATAATAATGTCCATCCAATCCCATTCTGCTACCCCATCAGTCCTGCCCCGCTCCTCCTCCAGCACACCCCACTGGGAATTGAGTCTGGGGGCTTGGGACCCCTCTTTCAACCTCTCTGTCTTCTTCGCAGCACATCGGGTCCTTGGAGGCCTTCCAAAGTCCTAGGTCCTTCTGTCCATGTTCTTATCTTCTGGTGCAGGCCTCATGGTGTCTTTCTGCAATTCTACTTTGAAATGAAGACTAAACAGCTACTGGAATTTTGAGGGATTGATATAGGATGGAGTTGGTATGTGTAAACATTAAGCTACTGAGCTACATTAAACCTACAATGTCTAAAAATCTACAAAATTAAAAAATAAAAAATCAAAAGCCCTGAGGCATCATTACAAAACATGAGGATAGGAGACATTTTACAGTTCACTTTTAAATTCAATCTTTGAACACGCCGAATATTCATTAAATATTCAGATGACCTTCTTAATACATTGCTTTACAGATAGTTTCAAAGAGATAAGGACTTACTGCTTCAAGTCTGCGTCTGTGGTATTCCTCAGCTGTAAAATACTTTCCAGGACTTATCAATTTGTCAGTCATGTTTGACACATAAAGGCCAATTTTAGTCATCTGTGTTGATGTTGTATTTCTTGTTTGTTGTGGCTTGTTTTTTTCCCAAACCGTCTGGGGAAAAAAAAATGCATGTCAGATAATAAGAAAATACACAGATTTTTTTGCCTCATTACAAAAAGTGGCAAAATTGGCTCTTTGTAATAAAAATCATACCAATATTTAGCCACTAAATATTTCCATTTGCACACATTTCTGATCTACTTCCTCTTTCCTATTAGAAATAGTGTCAACATTTTATTCCATTTGGCAAAAGAAAAAACATTCTAAAAAGGTACTACAAAGCCATTACCTGTGTTTCCCTACAAAATAACTCAATTCCTTTGTCAGGTCGCTTTATGCCTCTTGTTTGTGATCCTGCATTGTGAAATTCCACTCCTGTTCTCATGTTCCTAAATCCACCCAGAAAAGGTTTTTTAAAGGTAGGTCTTTCAATTTTTACAACTACTTCTTGGAATGAAGCAGAACCTGTTAAAAATGGAAGTTTGAAAACAGAAATATTGTGTCTTTTAGTAGCACGTCAAGATTAGAGCACAATTTATATATCAATACATGTGCTAAACCAGCATTTACCTTTTTGTAGTCTGACAGTTATCACATCAGGCATGTGGCAATCCTGTTGAACCACTTTCCCAGGAAAATGTTCCTGATTCTCAGACTGGATAGTTTTATCAAAGTTAGGCCCAGTCCTCCTAAGCGTTTCATTATCCTCAATCATGGTTTCTAAAAGTAAAAACAAAATTAATTCCTGATCAGTTTCTCAAACCAAACAAATAAAATCACCACTAGTTTACCCTAGGATGATTTTATTGAAACACTGCAACACAGAATAATCATAGTTTTCTGAGGTGGAAAGACAGTCTAAGCTGAAGTAGTATTATCATACAATTTTAAAAGAGGTATCTAACACTATCACCACATGAAGTCATTCCTAACCAGCTATTCAGAATGAGAGCATCCCAGTAAAAGCCAGACAAGAGGAAGACAGTAGGTCTGTACCCTGAAAGATTGTTCACTGTGCTCAACTGCTGAGCACGATGTGCTGCCTTCTTCTCTGAAGAACTAAGAAAATGGGGTGCTGAACTGGGAGGAGGAAGTGACAATAGACACCCAGAACACAGGAACCGATGCAGGAAATGATAGGGCATTTAGGGCACTGCAGAAGAAAGATATGGATAACAGAAGGGTAGCAGGTAAGTGACAGAGGAATCTGAGAGGTCAAATAGTAAGTGATTGCTATGATCTAGTCTAAACTGTTTAAATGCACGTACAACTACTCACACACACTTCTGAAAATAAGGATCATTCTATAAAATGCATCTATAAATTGATACTGTAGCTTGAGATAAAGAACAGATTCCTTACCTTTGGAGCATGTTTTATATGAGAATTTAAAACATCACTTCAGGACCAAAACTCAGAGAACATGAACAGAATGAGGGTGTGGGGGTGCAAGAAGCCACAATCGATCTCTTTAAAGCTCTAATGTCTAACATTTTAATAACTTCTTTACCTGTTACTACCCCACTTGCTGTACTCTCTGGTAGCACTGAGTTGGGAGAAGTTTGTTCTTCCTTGCACACTCCTTCAGGCTGTTCCGACTGCGTTAAACATGACTGCTGCTGGCTGCCCTGCTCTGGCTGTACAGCGCCTGAAGCTTCTGGAAGCAGAGGCGTCTCTGCTGGGTCCCCATTCTCGACCTCTCCAACTCCTGCTCCCTGTGGGGATGCGGGTGGTCGCTCTGCCCCTGACCCCTCCGATGTAACTTCCAGGCAACTATCACACGCATCCTCCATTTCTGAAAGTGTCAGTCGGTTTTAACTTCTCTGCAAGAATAATCACAGGATCTATTAAAAATTGCATACTAGCCCATTTCTACTACCAAATTAGTACCAAGAAGAGCTTTTCCTGCATCTATTCCCAAAGAGCTTATTGAGAACAGCACGAGGCCTTTGCTTCCCCCGAACAGAAAACACTTCTGGCGGTGATTATCAAATATAATACTGCAAGGCAGGGAGTCAGCACAGTTCTTTCTTTTCACCTTTCGCTCTCTACCACATAACAGGCCTGTCCAGGGAAGCACTACCCACAGACAGCACACCTTTAAGGTTTTCTGAGCTGCCACCGAAATGATACTGGCTGGAAGAATCCTAAACCTATAATCCCGGAATTAAAGTCCGGCATCAAGCGGGACGCAGCTCCCGGCAGGAGCTGTGGGGCGTGCTAACCACGGGGACAGGGCTGCGGCCGCCGCTCGGCCGGGACCCCACACACCCTCCCGGCCGCGACCCCGCACATACACCCCCGGCCCGGACCCCACACACACCCCCGGCAGGGACCCCACACACACCCCCGGCCCGGACCCCACACACACCCCCGGCAGGGACCCCACACACACCCCCGGCCGGGACCCCACACACACCCCCGGCAGGGNACACCCCCGGCCCGGACCCCACACACACCCCCGGCAGGGACCCCACACACACCCCCGGCCCGGACCCCACACACGCCCCCGGCCGGGTCCCCACATACGCTGCCGGCGCGGCTCCGCTCCCGCCGCGGCGGCGCCGTATCCACAGCAACGCGGGCAGCGGGTGCTGCGCACAGGGAGGGGAAGGGAGGGGGCCGGGCCGCGTTGCCCACACACGGCCCGAGGGCGAGGAGGGTGGGAGAGGGAAGGGGAAGCGGTGGGGAAGGACGAGAAACATCCCCGGCTGGGGTCACCCGCGGCAGTGACCGATAGCGGCTCCAGGGCCGGCAGGCACAGGGGCCGTGGTTACCCTGCGACCGAGGGCAGGGCGGGGAGGAGCTCTTACCAGCCTGTAGCGGCATTACTGTATGAAAACACGTTCTTTCCGTTCAGTTTATACTGTAGGTAGCAGGAGAAGGTGTGCTGAGCCCCTGCATTGTTCCCTAGGTATCACAAAAGGTTGTTGTGTTTGAATGTTGCCAGCCCCTCCACTGCACCATCGCTTCCTGGCTGTGTGAGATGGGCTCAGCCTAAGAGTGCTGTTCTCCCGGGGACCATCCAGTGCCAGGACTGATGCTGCTAACCAGAATCAAAACCATAGGAAACAATTTCCTGGTGTTTGAGGTGCCATTTCTGACACAACTCTTGCAAATGTTTCAGCATTCTAAACTGAGGGGACAGTGTCACGTCACACAGCTGTTCCAGAGAGTTCCAGAAATAGAGTTCTATGTTGCAGTTCTGGGAAAATCCTGAAAAAGTATTTCAGCAGGCATTTAAGTTATATCCATACTCCATAACTGTAACCATGTCTCACAGACATTGTTAGGCACTTGAACATGGGCCTGTTTGCCATCAAAATGACAGAAATTTCCAATTACTACTGGTAATGCTCTTTTTCTAAGTCCTGGATTGAACTTGAACTCAGGGTAGAATAGGATCAGCATTAATCCTATAGAAGGATATTGTCATTTGTGTCACTTTGTCACTCTTATAGAGTCATACAGATTAAACATTCAAACTAATTTTCAAGTTGCAATATGATTTTTTTCCTTTTTTCTAATGAAATATCATGAGCAGTAAATAATAAATTAAAAATTTTTAAAAAGCAGCCTTCACTCATGTCTCTTTGAACATTGTCAGAAATTATGCCAAAGATTAACATGGTGTCATGTTCAGAACACGGCCACTCAGGACAGGTTAAGCAGCACAGATGGCAGGTTAGGAACAGAAACCTCAGTACTGCTGCTACTTGGCAATAGGAAAGTTGTTTTTCTGGTTTAACAGGCTCTGCCTCTATTAGGTCCCATCCTTGCAGATAAGGTGATTTTTCATTCATGTGGCAACTTCAATTAGATGATCTCAAAGTGTTTTAAAGGTCTTAAGTTTGTTAACTTCTAAAGCTTGAAGTGACTTACACCATATAATGATAAAATCTTTTACATCACCATGTATTTCCAACAGTTAACGGAAAAAAATCAAGGAAAATCATTAGTCAGTTATCAAATTGTGCCTTGCTAGCATATTTATCTTGTAATAAATTAGGGTCTGTATTGAGGACATAGATGTGCACTTGTGAAAGGGAGTAGACGAGAGTACACTTTTAACAGTGAAACTTTTAAAAGACTAGGTATCAAATTTCAGCAGTAGTGGGCCATGAAAAAAAACCTCCTCTACCCTGAAGCGCAATTCATGATCTTAAAGAAGTACTGTTTTAAGTCATGCGGAAAATATGTCTTTAGAAGTGAAGAAAAGAACTGAGAAAAAAGTTCAGTGAATGCCTGAGTTATGAAAGAGTTAAAAAAAATTCCAATAATTGTCACCATAATCTGGCAACTTTCCTTCCTCCTAACCTCCAGTATTTCCTGCCAGTATCATTCATACGAGACTTTGCAGGCTATTTTATTTTCTTTTGAGTCCTCTCAGGTCAGCTCAATACTTACTACCTAAATCCACTAATTTTCATTACTCATGTGACAGCATTCACCCTCATTTAAGTCTATAATCTTTTAATATTCCTCATGAGAAAATTGTGTTTGTTAACTTTAGCAAAGTCCTCGTCTGGAATGCCATCTAGTGGTTTTAGGTAGGAAAAGACCAGCTTCTACCCTCATCAAGACTGAAAAATTCTTCAAAGTAAACCAAGGAAACAAAGTATTCACCACTTCTTCAATTTTAAAAATCTAAAAATGTCTGCAATTATAGCAATAATAGTTAGGGAAAAAACAATGATAAAGAATGCAGTGAAAATAGTTGCTGCAGTCAGTACCCTAGGAATATTGCTTTTCTACTGACCTACTTCCCCCAATACCAACTACATGAAGTATTATATAAATACATAATTAATCATTTATAATAATGATGCCACAGGTAAAATTACAGGCCTAATGACTATGCAAAATCTGCTATGACCAAGTATGTTGTGTAATGTAAGCAGTGCATGTATAAATATTTAATAAATGCAGATTTCTGTCATATCGCTATATTCTAATCTTTAAACTTGCAGGAACTTTACTAACGGTCCTGAAAAACCAACGCAGGTAAAGGCAAAGCTGCACAATACCCTTAAATCTAATTAAAGTATTTAAATTTGGGCATATAAGCTTAAATCTCTAAACAGAAGTTTTCAGAAGAATCATAAAATATTCTGAATTGGAAGGGACCCATAAGGATTACTGAAGTCCAACTCCAGGCCTGGTGCAGAACATCTCCAGGAATCACACCATGTGTCCCAGACTGTTGTCCAAACACTTCTTGAACTCTGGCAGGCTTGGTGCCATGACCACTTCTCTGGGGAGCCTGTTTCAGCACCCAACATTTACCTGATATCTAAACTAAATCTCCCGACTCAGCTTCATGCTGTTCCCATGGGTCCTCTGTCACTGGTCACCAGTGCCTGTTCCAAGTCATTTATGAAGATGTTGAAGAGCACAGGGCCTAAGATGGAGCCCTGCAGAACCCCACTAGTGACAGGTCACCACTCTGGATGTTACTCCATTTACTCTAACACTAACACTTAAGATCTGAATTAGTACTATACAAACAGAAATATACATGTCTACACAAAGCCTTTGTAAGATTCCAGGACTAAAGCTTATGCCACAGGTATTATGCCAAATATGGTAACCTACCTGATAACCAAGAAGCCTGTGGCTGCTGAGGAGTCATATTCTTTCTCCCCCTCACCTCTCCAATCTTGGGTCTTCCCAGCACTTCCTACGAACTCAGCAATAGTGTTTAGTTACGTGTTCAGCAGTCAGCCAGTTCAGGATAGGAATTCAGCTGAAATCTAAAAACCTGTTATTATTAGTCAGCCTAGCCTTCATGGCATCGGATCCCTGATCTCAGTATCTGCACAGCCATACTGCCCCTGTCAGGAGGTAGCAAAAATACACAACCAAAGCTGGGACAAAAGGGCGGCATCATACTTTTCTACAGCTTTGATTTTCATTTCAAGGGGCCTGTAATATCTGTAACATACAGATTATAAAAATAACTTGGAGTGAGGCACAAATACTCTGTTAATATAAACGAGAAACAAGTAAATAAACCAAAGCTTGTAGAACTGCCAAAAAGGATTTTCTTTAAACCGTTTTTGCAAGAAATCGGAAGCAGTGTTTAGACTGCTAAATAAAAGTGGACATTAGGACAAAATATATTTTAATGAAGTCATTAACTTTAATGCAAAGGCAACTGTCAGTAACAATAGATTAATAATTAACTTTTATTTTTACAGAGGTTACACCATTTTGAAAATTATATTGGCCATCTCCACTGGTCAGAAGGAGGTTCTTCAACTAGAGGTTCCCACGGTTTCCACTGTATCATTTTTCTTGCCAGGGAAAGCTCACTTTCAGCCTGTTAATAAGCATCATACACAAATTCTTAAATTCTATGCAACTACTAAAGTATTACATTACCTCTATTACAGTTCATTATCTCAGTGATATCACTATCTATCATGATCACACACGACCACAAATTTCACCTATAAATATCAAAAGTATGTTTTGGTTTGTTTTTTTTTAAATTGAATCACCCCCCAACAGCAAGTCTATTCACCTAGACATTCCCAATGAAAACGTCATGATATTTTCCAGTCTATTTGGATTATCCCCCAATATTATTCAATTCCCTCCTGCCCTTTGCACTGATTCAGACTCTGTAAGAAGCAATGTGGGTATACATGTGTATGTGTGAGTGTAACACAAGAAACAACTGTTAACTGTGTCAAGTTTTAGCACAGTTATCCCAATCACCACACGACAATTTGTTATCAGGTTTTTTTCCTGTTTTTTTGTTTTGCAGTAAAGGAAGACAGGCAAAACAAATATTTCCTGAACAGAAGCTCAGCCAAAGGAACACTGAAAATCACTGCTCTTATTGTACTTCATTTTAGATTTCCACACTTTACCTGTACAATGACTTCTTCTATTTGACCACTATTCAGTTTGTCCTGTAGTTTTTGCACATCAGTTTCCTGTGTATTCAAATAAATAGAAACAAATGTTTTACTCAGAATTAGAAAGCCTATATAAAGCATGAAAATAGTATTTTAACCAGATCACACTCCAGCCCTCCTCAGAACTACCATCAAATTAGCTAGCTTCTATCATTTTACATTATCAAAGAAATCTCACACTCATTTGTTATTGAAAAAGAAACATCAAACTCTCAATGATAAATAGAAGGAATGAATGCTATTTAATGACACCCAAAGAAGTATTAGCAGCTAAGGGCTTTAGTATGTATCTCAAAAAAAAAAGTCTTGTTCTTAGATTTTTACAGAATTATATGCAAAGTTTCAATTATCACCTTAAATACAAAATACCAGTATTGCATAGTTTAATGTACCAAAAAGTGGTTTAAAATATTGAATGCAAGGATTGTACTAAGACACTACATTGTTAAGAACACGTGAATTTTTCAGTGCAAGTGTGTGAAAATTACCACTTTTCTAGGAATCTTCAAAAAACCTGTTTTCTTCTAATTTTCACAGATCAGTAGGAAATTAACAATTCCTTTCAATATATCATAAAAATATCCTAGCCGATAACAAAACCAAACTTTGATACTTCAGTTATTTCTGAATTCATAGCTGAAAGTTACAACTGCTTCTGAAAAACAGCCAGGTGTTTCGAAAAACATTCTTCTCATCCTACAAATTTTTTCAAGTGCAACATTATTGCAATAGCACCATACTTACTTTTTTCACCAAATCAAATCGCTCATTTACAATCTGCTCCGTGTATTTCCTATATGCTGCATCTTTGGGAATGTTTTGGAGGACACCAAGGATTTTTGTGTACAGAATTCGCAGGCGCTGAAATGATCACAAGACATGGTTAAAATACACAACTACAATTATTTAACTTCTTGTCCTACTTAACCTAATAACTTAATATCTATACACAAAATATAGAAGGCTATAGTATTCAATCCAGAAGTGTAGGATTAACTAAATAACTAAGTCTGAGCCACTGAACTGCATCTTGGGTAAAACTGGGATTTATCATAACTGAAAAATTACCACTGTCACATTACTCAAAGGAAAAAAAAAAGAAAAAAAGGAAAAAAACAAAGAAAATTGCAACCTGAAGTACATTTGATACAAAATGAAAACAACAAAAGCTGTATTTCTAATACTACATGTTCTTAAAAAAAAAAAAAAAAAAAAAAAAAAAAAAAAAAAATTTTAGGATAAAAAAAAAAAAAGAGAAGTTCTGAGTTAAAAACAGATTTGAATTAAACCTAAAATTTTTATTGCTAGATTTAAATGCAGGGATAAAGGACAAAATGAGGTGAGGAAACTGCAGCTTTTGGACTGGGTAACTGTGTCTAATTGATGAGGAATGGATGTCCTGTAGGAACACTAAGAAATAGAGGTGGAATATGAAAAAAATACAAAGAAGAAAAACCAGGAAACAAAAAGGAGACTGGCAAAGAATCTATACTTCAACTAAAGCATAGTCCAGGTCTTTACTCTTGGCTTTTAAGTCAGTGAAAAAACCAAAATGTAGTAAGTTGACCCAAAAGGTTGTCTGACAAGGCTGTAGACTAAAACAGAGTAATTTCTACAGACCAGTAGTGATTTTTCCAATGGTTCTTTTTGACAGTATTCTTAAGTAATGGTATCAAAAGCATTTTTGAAATAGAATTGTTGTATAATAAGAAATTTCAAAGTGGAGAACTTAAGAATTACTGCGATTCTTTCAAAATTCATGCCTCCTGAATAAGCATGATGTGGCAAACATTTCCACGAATGAACCCGAGGACGTAAAAAGAAAGCACTGAATTGCTACAAAAACTACCTAATGCAGTTCCCAAGAGCCACTGAAGTATTCCAGTCTCAACAGTGCTTGCCATCACAGGGCCTTGATGTGGCTTTGCACCACATGGTTAACCTGTATCATGTAAGACTCATGAAGAACTGAATTGAATGAGTTGTTTTGGCATTGCAAAAGAAATCAAACATTGGTTAACAAAAGCACTTACACAAAGGAAGCTTTTGAAATCAGCACGTTATAAAAAGTACATGTGTAAAATAACTTACAACGACAGAATAAGATGCGTAACATACCTCATGAGGGTTTTCAGCTACAGCCAATCCTACAAGACCAGTGGTCTGCACAGAGAGCATAAACATACTCAGCATATCTAAGCATCCATTTCCATGCTGATCATTTTGTTTTTACTCAACATAAACCTGACGGGGGGCATTCCGAGGCACCAACCGGGCATCCCGCCACACGACCGCGATTCCAGAGCCGGGAGGGCGAGTGCCGAGAGGGAGCGGCTCACCTTGCTCCCGTCTCCCGCCACCCTACACCGGGGCCGGGCAGGGGACCCATGCCCCGCGCTACCTTCGGCCCTTCCCTCGCAGGGTGCCCCGCTCGTTCCCATGCCGCCGCTCGGGCACCCTCTGCCCAGAGAGGAGAGCCCCGCGCTGGGGCGGGAGGGGACGCGGCCCGAGGCCCGGGCGCCGCCTCACCTTCCGCAGCGGCCCCGCCATTGCCCTCCGAGGACGGGGCGGACGGCGCCACACTGCGCATGCGCCGGGGCCCCGGCGGGCGGAGCGGGAGCATCGCGCGTGCGCAGTTCCCTGTGGGAGAGGCGGGGCGTGGGGCTGCTGTCCGGAAAGCGGGGTGGGCTGTCCTTGGAATTGCTGTCCCCGGCGGGGGTCGCCGTGCCCGGGACTGCTGACCGAAAAGGGGGTCCGCACGGCCGGATTCGTTACCCGGGGCTTCTCCGTTGGTGTGATCACGTATCAAAGCCAAAAAAAAAAAAAAAACAAACGTAAAATACTGACAGAAAATAGAGAACTTAATTAAGGGACTTGATATACAGAGAATGGGAGAGGGAAAAAAAGCAGCGAAAAAACAGGTTAAATTATTAGTAGAGATGAACGTGATGTTCACTTGAAGATCCAGTTGTCCTTCTATTGAGTCTTAAGCCAAGTCGCTAATTTAGAGTGTGAGTTTTGCATAGGGAGTAATGCTTCAAATACATTGTGTTGTAACCTCCTAAGAAAGATACTGAGCTATTAGACAGCATCCAAAGGAGGGGAACAACGATGGTGAAGGGCCTTGAGGGGAAGCCACATAAGCAGTGGCTGAGGGCACTCGGCCTGTTCAGCTGGAGAAGAGGAGACTGAGGGGAGACCTCAGTGCAGTTACAACTTCCTCGTGAGGGGAAGAGGAGGGGCAGGCACTGAGCTCTGCTCTGTGGTTACCAGTTGATCTGAGGGAATGGCCTGAAGTTGGGTATTTAGTTTGGATATTAGAAAGTGTTTCTTCACCCAGAGGGTGGTTGAGCACTGGAAGAGGCTCCCCAGGGAAGTGGTCACAGCACCAAGCCTGACAGAGTTCAAGGAGTGTTTGGATGATGCTCTCAGGCACGTGGTGTGACTCGGGGATGGTCCTGTGCAGGGCTTAGAGTTTGATTCAGCGATCCTTGTGGGTCCCTTCCAACTCAGTCTGTGATTCTATGATTCTGTTGTATTCTGGACAAATTTTTCTTTATATTCTTTGCCTTGCTCTTGAGCTCTTCCTTTCCATAGCTGGTAAGCAAACTCATCAAAGGAAGTTTCAGAATATTGTTGAGTTCTCCCTGTAAGCCAGTCCTTTAATAAAACATGCATTACTACCAACCCGTAACAAAAGCAAAGTCATTAATACAGTTTATGTAAAAATTCAGGGTTTGTACTTGCCCACTTCTGCATGATCTTTTAGATTGCATCAGAAGGATCTGGGGTTCCTTTCCAAGGCACAGAGACTCTTTCTTATCAAAATGGTGGCCTTTAAATGTTTCTGCATTCATTTTAGTAGATCATCCCTGTATTTTCTCTGTCTCTCTGGTGATCCAACCAGATGATCTATCTCCTGATTACACTATTTGACCACAACACAAATTGGTTTGTGCCATACAATCTTTTAGCTCAGTCAGCATCATTCAAACAGTAGTTCTGTCTGTTTAGACAGCCCAAACATGTAGGTGTCCCTGCCACATCTGAGTACAAACTGTAAAAAACAGTGTTTCCTAGTTGATGGAAATGTTCATGACATCAATCGTGAAGCGATACTGTATGAAGTTCCCCAAATTGTCAAACCCTGTTTCAATACGTAAGTCTTTTTAAAACACAACAAAGCCAAGCCCTAAGAAGTATTATCAGTGTACATTCAATAAGTACATATACATGGTGAAGCCTTGCAAGTTGCCATATGATTTGGTATATGGACAAAAGTCTTATTTATTCTGCATGGAACATAAATGATGTAAGAGTGGAACTAGATGCTTTATATAGAAATGCAGAATGTTATTAAAAATTTATGAAAATCAAAACAATCCAGTGTTTGTAATGTGGAATCGTACTGGTTCTGATAGTGTCCTGGTTATCTAAAGAAAATTAAAGAACTCAAGGAAATAATTAAAATATTTGTGTTCTCTATATGTATCACAAATACATACTTTTTAATTCAATAAGAATATATTTTTGTCCATATAACCTCTTAACCAACGGTAGAGCAAGATCTCAGCACTGTTTCTGTCTGCTTCTGTTGTACTGGGTTTTTCTAGGGACATGCCACACTTACTTACGTCACACCGGCAAAAGAAATTGCAATGCATATTATTTATTATTAAATGGGGTTTTTTTATTTCATGTTCAGAGATTGAAATGCATGTAGTGCCTTAGTTAAGCTTACAGTTTTATGGTTCCATAAGTACAAGTGAATCAAGGGACATTGAAAAGTTCACAGTGTACAATTTCGTTTCATTATAACAATAAAAGTTAGAAGTCTGTTATGTACCCTTATTGTCTATTCCTTTTGGTAAAGAAGGTAACTAATTGGTTAAAACTGAAACACGACAGAGGTTTTGTATCAGTAATATGTTTCCAACTTCTTCCTCATCCCAGGCCTGGGATTTAACTTGCTGGGTACTGCTGTTCATGATGTTACTCTGGGGTTATTCTGTTTTTGCATCACCACTGTCTGTGGTGCCATGCTTTATTCTTCTTGTCCAGTTTCAGGTTATTAAATCTACTTAAATAAGTACTGTAATTGTCTGTCATTGAATCTATAAAGCTTTGCATAATGTCAGCCTCAGAGAGAGATTACTGTTTGGTGATGTTATATGGTAGAATCTGCAACTAGTTAAAGCCTAAACCTTCTCAGATTTGTTGTGATTGATGTAAATATTCTGCCGAATTTTGTTAGCGTAGCCCTTGAGACTAATTGGCAAATAATTTATTTTCTTAATGGGAGTTGTTTAACCAATGATGCACAGATAATCTTCTTATACCTCCTAGACCTTGTGTTACATTTGATGAGATTTTAGAGAAGTCATGTGTAATACTTTCCTGTGGGTCGAACCAGCTTAGGTTACAGTTGTACAAGGTCAGACCTTAATTTATCTAGCAACTGCTTATTTAATTTTAGAAGTATCACAGGACACCTCAGCTTGCAGGGCACCATTCCTGGCTGTTCAAAATGCAGGCCCCAGAGTAACAGTGGCAAGATAATGGTTTGAAAAGGTGAGAATATGGTATGCTCACCAATTAGACTAAGAGACATAGTTTAAAACTGTAATATTTAATAGACCAAGTCCAAATTCATATTACTATTAATTATTTTATTGCCATGAATAACATCTTTGCATGCCTGAGGGCCTTCTATTTATAGAGTGAAGCTAAGATTGTCTAGTTTATTTTAAGGATAAGAAATTAGAATAACATTAACTCTCACATAACTTTATGTATTTAAAAGCAATGAACACTTGATACGCTTCTTTTCAAGGAAAGGTGCAACTTCCATAATTAGCAAGTAGTTCATATTTTTTCCAATGAAAAATAGTAATGTAGAGAGCAAAACTTTTCTAAGGAAAATATCAAGAAGTAATATCTAGTTTTTCAGGCATGAATTAAAAAAAAAAATCAGAAAAATACCAGGCTACTCAAAATGTTGGTGAAGGAAAATATTCTTGGTAACACAAAAAGCAAAACTCATTTAGAGTAAGCATTTGCAGTTGTTTGTGGTGATCTAGTGCATGGGTCTAGCAACTGATAAACAGTCAAGGGTGAATGGAAGAAAATGTTGCTGCTGAGCTTTTTAGCCTTTTCATTGCCACGTAATGTAGCAGGGATGTGTCTGCTGCTGCTCAGTGTACCAGCCACGCTGTTATGTTCCCCTGTGATCCTTGTGGAACATCCACGCTTGGGTCAGACTGTGTCACTTCAGCACAGTGTATTATCAGCAGTGATATAGCAAATCAGGCTCTCGAAGCGCGTATAGACCCCTGGCAATGTGTCCAGCACTAGTGCTGGGGTGAGCTGTTTGCCTTGTACTCACTCTACCCTGTCACAGTCACTTGCTACCTTACCAACTTTCTGATTTTACGGTATGTTAATTTTTGTGGGATAAGGCCATTTGAATACAGTACACACAACTATTCTGAAACACTGCTTATCTGAGGCCTTTCTGATAAAGTCTGTGTTCAAGAAGATCTTTACGTTACCTGTGATGTAATCAGTCAGGGGAGTATAGCAAAGTAGGAGATAGCTGACCACATGGGTATAGAGATTACATGACCAGAGAAAAGTTTCTATGATGGCTTCTAAATGATTTTTTTCCCTCTTATCTTTCAGAGAGAGAGGGGTGGTAGAAAGGCAATGCATTTTTCTGGAAATAAAAAGGTTTTCTTACTAAACAACTAATGCTCAGTGCTCTTAACTCTTCTTGGAATCACTGATGTTAGAGGGTATTGATCATCTCAGAGGACTGAGTCTCATGTGAACAGCATTATAAAGATACTGTGATAGTATACTAAAACATCCTTTTTTTCAGAGAGTTTGCAATGTGAGTCTTTGGGAGTCCTTTTGAATCTGGCTCTAGGGTAAATAAAATATGATAGGCTGCAATATAACAATTTCAGTCTCAGTTCTCCTAACAAAAGCAACTTCATTAAGGCTTGTAGGGAATGAAAGTCCATCCATGTGGATCCAACAGGGTGATCATGATTCATGAAAAAGATGCTTCAGAAATTTCATCAATGAGGTGAAGTCTTCAGATGTAGAGTTTTCAAAATGAAAGGTGTGAAGAAAGGGAAGGTAACTTTTGTTTGCCTTAAAGCTGTTGTGGAGGCAATGATATTATGAATGGTACTAAATGGTAATAAATTATCTTACGTAAGTTAACTGTTCAGTTTCATTAGGAGCACCTCTTAGCTGCCAAGAAAATGTTAATGTGTTCTAAAATGTACTTTCTTTTTAGTTGATGGCAGGCTGAGGTTGTAGGAATGTTTATTGAGATACACTTCTAAAACTGCTCATCCAAGAGAGATTTTATCTTTGCTGTCTAAAGGGTTTGTGAGTCCTCAGAACAGTGTGTATTTGTGGATGAAATGATGGAAGCTTTAAGGTACCATCAGAATTAGAAAAGTGTTTATGAAAATTAGAGGGTAAATACATAAAAGAACCTTGACTCAGAATTCTCTTGCTTGTAAACAGAGTCCTTATGCCACAAGAGATGAGGGAGAACAGTGCATGTGTCCACATTGTGATCACCAGTTCATCAGTCTAAATTATGTGTTAAATCTTCTTTTGGACTCTCATGTGGCAACCTCGATTAGAGACACAATAGGAAGGAAAAGAGAACCCCTCAGAAAAGCATTGCCTTTTATTAACAACATAAAAGTCTGTTCTTCTAAGCCCCAAATGAAAATGTCTCTGTGAATATCCTTCTATTATTATTATTATTAGTGGACTCCTTTTTTGTGTGTTCAGAGATGGCAGTCAAGACTAAAGTTGTATATTCTTTCCTTCAGAGAAAATGGGATTTAAGTGCCCACTTTTTCTACTTTTCTTCAGATTTCCTTCCTTGCAGGTAAAAATCAGGTCATTGTTCCAGTACATATTGAACGAGTTGGGAAAGTGTATTATGTGAGAATCTGAATCCAAGAGTGTCTGAGTCAATCTGACTTTAAGCCCTTACTAATTTAATTTTGGTTTGCAAGCTTTATCATAATATACTAAGTAGTAAAGTATTTGTGAATGGGATTATAATGTTGGTTATGGTAATTTGATTGACTTACTGCTTACAAGAACAATGTAGAAATTAGTCTAAAAAGAAAGCTTCCCTTGAAAATAATTTTTAAAAAATGCCCTCCAAATAACATTTTCAATATTCCTTCTCTATTTGCAGAATGACTAGAATGCACTACAAGATCTTTCTGTGAAAAATGTACAGGTGCTTACTATAATTTTTAATATTTGTGCAATACTCTGATGATAAGTGTTCAGTGGTAGGTACAGCACATGACAGCACAAACTGTGGAAGTAGTAGTTTAAATTAAAAAAGAATTAAAAATAATTCAGCATCTGATGTCCTCAGTCTGATTAAGGGACAAATGTGTTAAGCCGCTAAGATTGAATCAAACAGAGAAACTGTCAAAACCCAAAGCTCACTTGGAAAAACCTAGGTAGGTACAGCTGGGCATATATTAAGTTTTTTTTCTTTATATAACTTTTGTCATATATAAAGACTACATTTGCACTTCAAAAGCCTAGGAGATGTTGTAAAGAGCAACATTCCTGACCTTCTAATTACAGTCGAAATTTGCTAGTGGGACAGTTGATATCACTAGTAAAAAGCATAGTGAATATAAGCCATAGTTGGTGATATGAGCAGACTGAATTTAAGTTGATGACTATAGTTAAAAGGTTTGACATACTCTATTAGTAGTCCACTGAGCATTTCAATGATTCTCACACCTTGAATATAATAGCTGACATAGCTCGACCATTACCCGGACTTGTGTACTGAACTCCTGTGAATGTCCATTAAACTTCATGACTGCAGAAGCAGTGCAGAGACTCCAAAGTTCTTTGTATTTTTTGATAGACCATGCCTTGGCAGTATAAAGATAAAGCCATATTTGTGAGTGTTTATGGTTTGTTTTGAGGTTTTTTAAGATATCATTAAAATTGATAATTAAAAGTGATCATTAACGACACGGGATGGGACTGTTTTAGTGTACCACCTATTGAGGAAAACAGGAAAAATAGTAACATCCATGATGCAAGGTAAAAACCCTAAAATAAAATAGCCCCTTTGCAAATCTGAGCTTTCAGTATATTATTTTTTCAACTGCATCTTATTTATCTATTGGAGGTTTAAGGTCAGGTATCTGGGCTTCAAGAACTTGTGAACCTGACATGTGCTTTGGAGCACACTGATCAAAGAGGGTGGTTTCCACTGCACCAGGCTGCAGCTTGGCCAGTTCTGCAAATTCAGGCAAGTAAGGTAAAAGTATCCCACCAGATGAGGGGAGTAGCAAAGAAACAAAAGAAACATAGAGCAATAAACACAGCAACAGGCTGGAACTGTTTACTAAAAAAAGTGTGGTCAAGTCCTTCAAGGAGCATCTTGCTTGTGTTGTTTAAATGTTCAGGCAAATTTTCTGGTTTTGGGGAAGTTGCATCAATTTACACCAGCAAATAATTTGGACCATTTTTAATCTTTTGTTCAGAAACCTACAGACAAGGCAAAAATTACTATTCGGTACTCAGTGTGTTTGGCAGTACTAGCCAGGTTAACATAATTACAAGTACTTTTCATAAAGACTTAGCATTTAAGGATTTCTGGTATATGTGTGAACAGCCTTGCTCTTTAATTTTGTTCTATCTTTTTTCACTTTCTTACTTCTAGCATCTTATGAAACTGCTGGAATACAAAACATGCAATGGAGAAACAGCATTAACTTTGGCGGCAAAACCTGGCTTTGTGGAAAATGTGTGAATGTTACTGAAACAGAGTGTTTATCCCAATGCCACAAATTACAAAGCAGAAACTCCACTGGTTATTGGTAACTGCCTTCTCTCTTGAGGTTTAAGCGACATGGTTGGCAGTGCCTCCTCTCTGTTAAATACTCACCCCAGTACTCCTCTTGGCTTTCATGGTTTAGATGCTGGTCATCTTTTTAGGTAAAACTAAATGCCCAGCACCTGGTGAAATGTACACAGCGTTCAGTTCAGCACTCATACTTTAGGTGATCACCAAGCTGATCTTAAAGTTGCTCCTTATGTTTTAGGTGATTGCTGAGATGCTTCTAAGAAAATGAGACCTGTTTTTTTTTTTCGGGGTACTTTCTCTGTATCTTCAGATACAGACCTTTACCAACTTGATCCTGTTTGACCGTCTTAAGGTACAAGAGCAGTACAAGAATACGCCACTGTTTTAACTGGAATGTACTTTTCCTGCAGATCTGGAGGTTAGTGGAGATTTTTAATTTTATCAGGTGATTTCTTCAGGAGTATGCAGGTGTTTTTAAAAATCTTTCTTCTCACTTTCCTCCTTGCTTGTGCTGAAAACAAGCTTCAACTGCATTTCTAAGTAATACCCTGATCTAAAGAAAGGTGATTCCTTTGGAAGATTTTACAGTATTGGTAGAATTAAATGAACTTTACTATTCACAAGTAATTTAGCTATATTAACTTCCAGTTTCTGTTAAATGTCAAAACTTCTTCATGCTTCTGAAGAGAATCAATCTGTGAAATTAATATGAGGAAATACAATATATAATACAATTATCAGTGTTAAAATATTCAGTTATCTGAATTTTTATTAACTTTCATCAGATACTATTACCATATTGCCATTTTGAGGCCCTGAGGCATTTCTGAGGGGTTAGTCTGCAATACCCTGCTTTACGTTGTTTCTTTTCTTTTCAATAATCTTGAGTCTGTGAAACTTAGCTATTTTCAGCCCTTTTGTTTAACTAATCCCGCCAAGAGTTAACTAGTGCTGATGAGAAAGGTCTTTCCCCTTATAATGACAGTTTAGTTTCCTAAATATTTCTCTAAACAAACTCCTGAAAGTGAGGTCTGTTATCTATGTATTGTTTCTGTGATGCTTGTTGCATTTTTCTGTCACTTAGGACTGAAAATTGGATGTAAATATCGTGCATCATACATTTCAGTCTTAGTTTCAGTGAAACAGGATCAGATGCTTAACATGTAATATATAATGCTCATGATTTAGTTAATTTTTAAAAACTTTTAAAAAATTTTAAAACTCTGATTAGAGGACTGTAATAGAAAGGTAAATGCTGAAGAAGCATCTGTCTAGTGGGATTATCTGGGCTTCCACATAAATTTGGTAATACTGTATTTCAAAGCAATTGTTGATAATTATCAAGACTGTTGCCTCATAAAAACCTTGTGTAATGGGACGTTCACAAAAGTTACATTTGCTAATCCTAGGATGCTGATCTCCATCAGCTGCCCTGTCCAACCTGGCCTTGAACAGTTTTAGGGGTGGGGCAGCCACAACATCTCTGGGCAACCTGTTACTTAAGAGATATACTGGTTATCACGCACATCACACAACCCAAAGGTCAGCTCCACTATGCCTCTGCCCTGCTCCCTACACTGGCTTTTCCTGTTCTTCAGAGCTTCTTATTTGCTGGATGTCATTGTCCTATAAAACTTACTAATTTCTTAGTCAGAGATGTAAATTCCACTTCCAGAGGCAGCTGTATGATCCTTCGTGTGTCTGTCCTTCCTCAAAACTGATTTACTGGAGCAAATAGAAGGAGTGAAAATTATTGGCCTGGGCCATATAGAAACTTGAACAGAAAGCTTAATTCCTGCTTCTCCTCTCAGAGGGGCTACTATTCATATGGCTTTCCAAGACATGCCTTCTCTTTTTTTGCCAGAAATTTTGATCAGGATGAAAAAGAGTAACTTGGTCACTTGTGAATAATTTCTAGGTATCTGGCATCTGGGCCAGGCCCCTGACAGGAAGACCTCCTGGGTGACTGGTGACTGTAGGCATGGCCTGAGCGCAGAGTGCCCAGTGCACCCAGCACAGCTGATTCCAGTCAAGGCTCCACTGACCAAAACATACTGGACATACCAGGATAAATGCACATATGCTTCATAACCTATAAACTGATAGATATTTCTGTGTGGCAATTCCTAAACAGAAATATTGGTTTAATGATAATTGTGGTAATTTTAAGTGACCACAATGCAAGAATCTGGGTAATCACATATCTGATACAGTGTACTGCAATCAGCAAAGGAAACATGATCAAATAGGGCTTTAGACAGGAGATTTTAAACCCCTTCTGTGGCTAGAGCCAAATTCCACTTGTAATTTTAGTTCATGGGTGAAGGTTTATATTTAGGACTTTATACACGCCTAAGGCCATAGTTACATTGCCTGCAGCATCAAAGCATTCAGATCTAGGACCAAGCATTGTTCTAAGTGTTTAAAATGCCATGAACTAGTCTTTTGAATATTATTCGGCAAGCTAAAAAGACATGGTATTGTTGTGCTTATCTTTTAATCAAGTTTGGTAGCCTGTTGTAGAAGGTGGCCTAATCCTGGTTTAAAGCTTTTCTGTCATTCACCATTAAAGTTGTTAATTTATTGAAGTATTCCCCCACCCCTCCCTCCCCCAACTCCAGAGGCTAAAGGAAGTACAACATTATAAGAAAGTGTCTTTCATATTTTTAAGGCATCTGTGATCTGAATGGAGGCAGGAGAAGCAAGACTTTTTTTAAAATGGACTATGAGGTGAGATAGTCATGTGAAGGGAGTTATTTTCCCCGGGTCATATTTATGGAAGAGCTAGGAATTGAACACAGGTTTTTTGACTCACATATTTTGCTATCAGACCATTGACTACTACTGTAATGTACTTGAGTATGTGTTGGTAGGAATAGGAAATGTAACTGAACCAGAACCAGTGGTTGTGTGGAAAGAGGCAAAGGCATCAACCCCAGCTGGAAGAATAAATTGGTAGGAAAAAATTCTTTTTATTTTCCCTGCTTAGACTGTGATTGAACTCTTGCAACACTGGAATTTAATTTTTTCTGCTATTTGGGTGTGTCTCACAATGTGTTCCACAGCAACCCAATTCCATGGCATGCCCACCCCCTGCACAATGTTGTCTAGAAGTAATTAAATGCCCTGGCACTGATTCAGGCATGCTCTGGGCCAGGGACTCCTATCGATTTGTGGGCAATGTTTGAAGTCAGAGGTATCATTTGGTCTCTGTTTCTCATAAAATCTGACACGAGCAGCCGCACCAGACTGATGAGCTCTCCAAGCCTTTGCAGCACATGCAGGATTGACTTTGTAGCTGTGAGTGTTTTCATAGCTCAGTGAAGGAAAGACCACACCATATCCATATACATATGCACCAATAACTGTATATGACCAGCTATTCACTGTAGGGGCCATAATGTCGTGTGGGTTATCCATAATACTTCATGCACTGGCTACCATCAAATTTTGGCAGCTGTCATGTCTGAGCCTCTTTTGGGTATCAAGGTGGGGGTGTCATGGAGAGGGTCTGGGCAACAATTCTACTGTTTCACTGCAGCAGTCTGTGTTCTGGCAGAGGCTCTTAGTGCCTGAGCTGCGCTTTCTCAGGCCATTGCCATTAGTATTGGAGTCACACATGGAAAAGCACAGTCACAAAGTCAAGACCTCTTTTATGTCTGCCTTGTGGTAAGGCAAAGGGATTTCTTATGACCCTTACTTGGGGCAGATAAAAAACGCCCTTCTAAAATATCCAGCTCTTTGGCTATGGTTTGCAAGGAGTAAAGTGTCATAATTTCATGATTAGCTAAATCAGGTAGAACAGATCTTCTTTCTTGCTCTTCTTTCACTCCCAGGGGCTGGAGCACAAGTCTTATGAGGAGCTGCTGAGAAAGCTGGGGTTGTTTAGCCTGGACAAAAGAAGACTCAGGGGAAACCTTATCGCTGTCTACTGCTGCCTAAAAGAATGTTGTAGCAAAGTGAGAGTCGGCCTCCCCTCCCGCATAACAAGTGACAGAATGTGAGGAAATGGCCTCAAGTTGTACCAGTGGAGGTTTAGATTGGATATGATGAAACAATTTTTCATTGAAGGATTTGTAAAGCATTGGAACAGGCTGCCCAGGGAAGTGATGGAGTCATCATCTCTGGAAGTGTGCAAAATACATGTTGATATGGCACATGAGGACATGGTTTAATGGTGATCATGGTAGTGGTCCTGGGTTGATGGTTGGGCTTGGTGGCCTGAAAGGTCTTTTCCAACCTTCACAAGTCTATGATTCAGTGATTTAATATGCACCTAATCAACAGCTTCTTGCTCTCACCTCTATGTCTTCTGTGTAACCAGCTTTACCTGCCTGGTGTACTCTGCCACAGCTCTGATCTACCTGCTGAATCAGTCCTTTTAAAGCCTTCCCCCTACTTTTTTATTTCATGTGAGCCTTAGGACTGATAGGCCTTTGCTCAGGAAAATTGTATCAAGAGAAGTAATTTCAACGAAAGTGGTTTTCAGCCTTAATGGTCCTATTCTGCTTCACCCCTCCCGCCCCCCACCTTTCAACTGGAAGTTGTTTAAGCTGCAGTAATTTAAGGCACCTTGCCACTCAAGGTGTCTGTCTTTCAGTGTCCACTTCTTTACCCTACAGATAATGATCTTAATTCAAAAATACACCATTTGTTTCCAAATGCATGGAGCAGACTTCAGAGAAATCCAGCCCTGTTCTTTAGCAGGACATCAGGTGCATCTGAAAGAAGTATATGGGCAAATGCACCTAATGGCTATATAAATATTTAAAGATATATATTGCAATGGGAATAATTTTCTATCTAAAATGCTCCCTTATGTGTCACTCACACCAACAAAAGAAGTACTTAGATCAGGAGAAATATTCCCTGAGAAACCTGTGTTTTGTGATTCTCCTGAAAAGCTATAAAGTATGTTACTAAATGGGTAGTAGTCCTAAGACTGATATAGCAGTGTAGCTCTGGTGACATATGTACGATGTATTTACATTTAATTTTCAAATTAACATTTTCATTGAAATCTCTACATTTGATTGGGCAAACCTATTGCCTTTTGTCCACATATTCTGTGTATGGTAGATGTAGTGTCCAGAACTCCAATTATTATTAATATGGACTAATAAAAAAAAGACATAATTAAAGAATGTAGAGAATTTACCTAGTTAGTACTGCTGCTTGTATTTAATTCCCTATGAAGTACATAACTTGTTTGTATGACTGGCATGTCGTTTTAAAAAAAAATCTTTGTAAAGACACACCCAAGGAAATATTAAATATAGAAGTAAGTTCCTGTGTTGCTCTCTGTGTATAAACAAATAGAACCATTTTTTAATCTGAGTGACAAATGGTCGGTTTGGTTAAGCTACCTGGGAGAACTATCTGGAACTAAGGCATTAACAAAGGATGAAATCCATGCTCTTTTTATAATCACATATAATTTAATAACTACCTCACCTGGACATGCAAATGGCAGTATATTTGCAAATACCACCACAAATAATACAGTGGTTACATCGGCAGATTTTGCCGATTATATTATGCTTTTTTTTGAAAGAATAAGCTAACTGCAGATGCATCCTGTTGAAACTGCACTTCCAAAACTCCCATATTTTGTGCATAGAGCCATTATTTGCAATACAGTGGCCTCTACTTCCTGTCTGAACCTGTTGAGCAATAGCGCCATATAATTCCAAACAGCTGCTGTGGTCACCCTATGTCTGTACATCAGTAGCAAGTGAAATGATTTCTATATATAGTTTGTAAATCTATTGGCAACGTTTGTAAAGCACAGTGAGATTCTTCCTGAGGAATAAGAGCAGCTATATGAAAGCAAGAGCATTAAGACCATTACTGCATACAAAGCAATTTATTTATCTTTTTGGTGTGGCAGAAATGAGGCCTGTCTGCTGAGGTGTGGAGAAGCAGTTGCTTTGGGCAAAACCCGGGCAGGAGTAGTTTGTGCTGTCAAAGATAAGCAGGTTCATCTTGTGCTGTTATTACAGAACATGACATTGTACTGACACAAGATGATTAAAAAGTATTTTATGTGTAGGAAGGAAAGAAAACTGGGGATGGGGATGACATCTATTCAATAAGATTTGTCACCCTCTCCTTCCTGATTTTAGTGTGATTCAGGTATGCAAAAGGAGCAATAAATCCTGAGTCTTCTGTACCTTTGGCACCAGCTGCATGACTCTCTGTATAATAAAGTAAATCTTCAGGATCCATGCACAAAGACACCAAGTGCCTCTGCAATGTGAGCAGTGAGTTTTCCTTCTTTTAATTAAAAGTTTTACTGCAGAAATGTTCTTATTTTCACCCAGATTAATTTCTGCCCCCAGTGCTTCCCTGCAGGCAGGTCGACCCTCTTGACTCCCCTTCCACAATCCTTACTCTCTTCTCATCAGCAGCACTATCAGAGCCCATTCCCTTCTTCACTCACTGTGACTCTTCGGTCTTGATAAGTAAGGCAACCCAAACACCCCTGTCAGCGAAATACATCAGATTAGTGTTTGCCATGTGGCTTCTCAGTATATAGTGTGTAGTTATGTCCCCAGCAACGATTGAGAAAGCTGCTTTCAAAACTAATCTGAGCAATAGGGCATCCCACATGCACATGTTTTTGAGTGAAATCTGATCAGTCTTTGGGATGGCCTGAGTTGTTAAACTGCAATCTAGACCTGGAATCTGCCCTCCTGGTAGCCTAGGGTGTGTTGCAGGGGATCTGTGGGAAAAAAATCTGTCTTTGAGATAGGGTGCTGAGTCTGATTCCCAAGCAAAGACTGGTTTTGAATCAGGGTCATCTTTACACTTACCCCAATTTTTGTTTCCCCAGTAGGGATGAAAAGAAAGATCTTTTTCATCTGTGTGACTCCCTGTTTACAGCATCACCAAGAGAGATGGACTGGACAACGGAATCATCTGGCATAGAGAAAAGCAGCTGAAAAATTGTTCCTTCAAATGCCTTCAGTGTATGTTTCATCCCATTTGCTCACTGTTAAATGTAGGTGATGACACATCCTTTTCAGGCACAGTACTGTGTGCACGATTTTCACAAGTTATGTGAGTCTCCCAGGGGAAAGAGAAGCAGCTTGTCCCATCAGTCTGATTGGCAGTCCTGTGTACTTGCCAGGCTGCTTGACCCCATGTCTCTCCAGGATGGTTTGGATTCTGCCTTCAACCTGGGTCTATACAAGCAGCATACAAAAATTGAGACACACAGAGATATATATAGAGATATATGTATATAGATATATATATGCACATTGCTATAGGTGGGAGGGGGAAGGAAGGCATGGAGGAGCACTGGGGCAGGACAGAGGGGACTTGCAAGGAGGGGAAGGAAGGAGAGGTCAGCAAACAGGCTGTGGAGGTGGGTGAGAAGAGCAAGGGGCTGTTCAGGGAGGGCAGGCAAGGGGGGCCTGCAGGGCCAGGACTGGAGAAGGGAGCATATAGCAGCAACAAGGCACAAGAGGGGGTGATGGAAGAGCTCAGAGGCTGGTGCCTCAGAGTCTGCCTGAGTGGATGGCGGAGGGAAGGAACAATGAGTGGTACAAAAGCAGTGGGGGGAGGCAGAAGCAAGCAGCACTGCAGAAGGGCAGCAGGAGAGATGGGGAAAGCCCAGCCGTGCTGTGGTGCATTGTTTTTAATGTGCTCTATGGTAATTGGAACTGTTCCTACAGTGTGGGACTGAGGTCAGTATAAGCCAACGCATCTGTCTGACAGGCTGTCCTCGGGAGCCATGACTGAAATAGCCACTGTCCCATGCCTGAGGACAAGGTTGTGCAGCCCTCCTTTTGCTTGCCTGTAGTTTTCCCTATGTTCATCCAAGTGGAAGTAAATGTTAAACTATGGGCTTTGTCCTGCAGGGGAGCAAGAACCACCTGTCACGTGTTGCTCATGTCCTTTCAGCAATCATGACAATGTGTCCCGAGTGCGGAAATGTGAGAAGCAGAATAAAGTCCTCTGGGCTGCTACTTGAAATAGTTAATTGCTTGGAAAGGCAAATAGGACACTTAAAAGGGTTTCCTCTTTTAAAACCAAGAAAATAGACCACCCAGGTTAGGAAAGACGGAAAGTCTTGCCTGCAATCTGGCTGCTGCTAGATCCCGTTTAAAGCCAGGAACGTGGGTGCCAAGATATACAATGATAGGGTGAATTCTACTCCTATAAAATGGGCATTCCCAGTTCTCATTTTTACTCATCTGAGCTCAGGTCCTGAAGAGAACAAACCCTTTAATAATTCCGTTGATTGAGTGATGAGTTTTCATGGCCTGTTGGTGAAATGGTTTATTGCCTACATACACGATTTCAGCAGGGCATTAGGGACGTGAGTTTGGGTCTTCTCTTAGGAGGTGGCAAAGCCCTTCATCAGTTATAGAATCACAGAATCATTTAGGTTGGAAAAGACCTCCTAGATCAAGTCCAAATGTTAACCAACATGGCCAAGATCACAGCTAAACTCTGTCCCTAAGTGCCATATCTACACGTCTTTTAAGTACCTCCAGGGATGATGACTCAGTCACTTCCCTGGGCTGTCTGTTCCAACACTTTACAGCCCCTTCCATGAAGAAAGGTTTCATAATATCCAATAGTAGGACTCATCCTAAGCAGTGGTCAGTGCAGTCAGTGTAAACCTGCACTCTTGTATTACATATGGTTCGCGCTCTGCTCTCCTGCCTTCTGTGCTGGATGGAAGTTCACTGTGCTACCTCACTAGCACAAGATCTCTTCCTAAACTGTTTATGGTGATGTGATCAAGAATAAAGCCTGGGACATGTAACAGGATGCTCAGACTACTATTTTTTGGCCTTTTTTATTTAATCCAAAGATTTGGTCAATATAAAGGATCTGCAAATATTTATTTTAAGATGTACAATATCTCTTAGTTGGTTTATTAATGTATTTCATGTGTTAAAGAAGAATAAGCTTATAATCCTTCATTCCAGTTCTTGAGCAAGATAACTGCATGAAGTTCATGTAGACAAATGATCAAAGGAAAAATATATTTTTTTATCAAAACTTTATGAAAGTCCTGCTCAATCTCCTCTCTCCATTGTCAATAAAGGAATATGAACAATAATAAAGTTAAGTGCACAATTTGGTTAAACATCATACGTCAGTTCAGGCGTCCAATCCCTACTAATCAAAAAAAAAACTTATGTTGAACAAGAATAGCACTTAAATTATTTTCACTTACATTTTCTTTACATGTTGGTTTGACTCTCTAAAATGCTGTGCATTATGATTTAAGAAGGTTCATACATGTTGTTATAGATATGTTCCTACTTCCCTGCACCAAACCCGGCTTTTTCTATGTCTTTCTCTCTTCCTCTCTCCCTCTCTCTCTCACAACATGGCTTTGTAGATATTGGTGGCCTTTGCATTTCAGAAAACAGTGCTAGTTCACCATCATTCACCAGTAATAGGGGGAAAAAATAATATCAGAATAGTTTAGCATCTATTAACAGAAATGATAATGTAGATATACATTTAGAATCAAAGAAAGAAGGGCACCTTCCAGCTGCACATCAGTCAGTGACAGCGAGCAATAGCTGTTAATAGAATAGCCACTAGAGGCCTTCAGTTACTCAGGCTGTCAGAAGTGATGAAGACAGAGCCCCGTTGCCCACCCAGGGCTTCTTCCCCTGAGAGTTCTGGGGAACTCTGCTCACCTTCCCCAGCAGAGCACAGTTTTCCACATGAAAAAAATACTTTCACAGGAGCTCCAAATGGACTTGCCGAGCTGATTCTCCCTGTGATCATCTTAGGAAAAAAAAAAAAAAAAGGAATTAATAAATAATCCAGTTGTGTGATTTGTTACAGGCACGACATTGCGGGAGCAGTGCTCCCCACAGGTGCTGACATGCCGACTTCCTCTCCTCAGCTGCCTTTCCACCAATCCCAACCGCCTGCAAACACCTTGGCGGGATAACAGCTATGGTTCCACTAGAAAACCGTGAAAGCAAGAGGAGGTCTGCTGAACAATGGCAAGGGTGTTTTATTTCCAGCCTCTGAGACAGCTCAGGATTAAATGGATTTTCATTGTTCTTTCCCTACTGCAGTTTGGACATGACATTGATGTAAGTGCGCCTGGGGTTTTATTTGCTGCTGCCCCCCCGACTGCAAGGCTGGTATTCTCCCACTAGCTGCCTGCTCTAAATATGGCCATGGCCAGTGTGTCAATAATCTCCCTCTTTAAGGGACCTGCAAACACTAGTGTTGGGACATTCTTGCTGTTCAGATGTCTAGCTGACGTCTGATGCTTAAAACGGAGCATGCTTTCATCCCTTCATGCATTGTCGTAAGCCCCTGATGATTACTCTTAAAAGGGTGCCTCTGCTATGCAGGGAAACAGTTGCTGACCACACGAGACACAGCTTGCTTGCTTTAGCCTTCTTGAATGTCTGATCACTTCAGCTTTGTACCAGCCTGACCAAGCAGGACCATGTCTACCTTTGGCTACAGAAGAGAGCTCAGTAAATATGAAGACATTGATGAAGATGAGCTCCTTGCTTCTCTCACTGAAGAGGAGCTGAAGGAGCTGGAGCGGGAGCTAGAGGACATAGAGCCTGACCGTAATCTTCCAGTGGGACAACGGCAGAAGAGCCTGACGGAGAAAACACCGACAGGGACTTTCAGCAGGGAAGCACTGATGGCCTATTGGGAGAGGGAGACCAAGAAACTCTTAGAAAAAGAGAGGTTGGGTGCATGTGACAAGGTAAGATGCTGAGGCGTTTGCTGTTTCCTATAAATATTTGGATTTCTTGTTCATTGGCATGGTCTCACTGACTGATTTAATTTCCTTTCAGTCTCTTGTAGCATTTTTAAGAACATTGTTAACCATACCTCTGTGCCTGCTAAAGCTCTGCGTATTAGCTCAGAGAGTTTTTGCTCTCTCTGGAGGTACCTTAAATGCTCAGTTCAGAACAGAAGAAAGTGCTAAAAATTATAATTAGTGATTAAAATAGGAAAAAAATTTATGGGTGTTGAAGGAATTTAAACTACCACAAAGGGCATGTTAGAATTATTGATAGGTAGCAATGTGGGCTTTTGGATAGCATTTGAATTTTTAAAAATGCTACAGAAAGTACCTTTTCCTTTTCTTAATAAGCAATCCATATTGGCTGCTAAGAAGCATGTCAGGAATATTATTCTGAATACATGTTGTGTCAGAAGTTTAGTAAGTGGATACCAAGTTTTGTGTTCACTGGAAGGAAGCTTCGTTGCAGTCAGCAGCTTGTATTGCTTTGTCCCTGCTGTGGATCTTTCTCACGGCCTGGGAGTCTTCTGGCAACTGTTGTCAGAGGGGTTTTATTTAAACAGTGTTCTGGAGTAGAGTGATCAGATGAACCATTTAACTGGATTCCCAAAACAACCACTGCTAGTGTTTGTTAGGCAACTCATCCCCCAAAATAAAAATGTTAATAATAAAAGCCAGTCCCTGAACTGCAAATGGACGTTACAGCTGGGCAGGAGGGAAGGGCTCAGTCTTGGCAAGCAACAAGCACTCTCAGTCTCAGCTGATGTCCATGTTGGCACCCCCGGGTCGTTGCTAAAAGTATTTGTGAGAACTGAGCTCAATCAAAAAGCAACTTCTGTTTTCACAATGGCTCCATGTAATCTCAAAGCAAAGTGAGGACTTGGGAATTTTTAAGTGCTGCTTCATACTAAGCTCTGACTGTTTACAGGGACATGTTTCCCCATGTTTAAATAGAAAATAATGCAACAAAGGCAAAGACAGCAAAACTGGACTCAGAACTTCTGATAGCTTTGATTCAGGAGCTTGGTTCATTGCAAGGAAATAATTGCAGTCTATATATTAGATAAAATGTCCTTCTAGAGAAAAGTCACATGGATTGAATTACCCTGCAATATCCAGGATGTTTTTACATATAAGTGTTTTTTCATGCTTGTGAATGGTGGTATAACGTCTTTGCAGGCAGGCACACAGACCAGTAGCTGTCATCAGACCATTAGTATCAGCTTGCAGACGTTGACTTCACTCCCTGTTTGTCAAGTCCTAGGGAGGCAATGGCAAGATTAATGTTTATTTCCAGCTAAGCCTGGAACTCGAAACCTGGGCAGTTCCAAAAAACCTTCTGAACAGGTCTAGTTTTGTGTCTTATGTAATGGCAGGATCTTTTTTTTTTTTTTTTTTTTTTTTTTCTNTTTTTTTTTTTTTCATTTTCCATGTTTATACAGCATTAACAATGGGTAATGGCTAAACATTAAAGTGCTGGCAAAAGTCTCTATACTTTTTGGTTTCAGAAGAAACTTCCTAAATGCATCCTTAAATAAGAAAATATTGACATGATGATATCGAGGGCACAAAGGTTCTCTTCACTCAAGGCAGTAAGAAAGCTCCTTGAAAGGAATTTTCTTCTTGCTTTCAACTGTCTGGAAGTTAAACACCTTTATCTGAGGTGGTTATTTGTGCTCCTTCTATAGTTAGTGGTGAGGGATCATCTACTCCAGAAGGCAAACAATCTGCAGATAGCCTTTTAGGGTGAATAACTTGTCCTCCAGGGATATTTACCTCTGCACTGACTATCTTAGTCCTAAATTTTCAACAAATTACTACTACAATGTAAGATGAAGCCCTGTAGGCTGCCTGCAGCAGTCCTGGCCTGCAGGGCTGCCACAGTGACAGAGAAGAGTATTCAGTTTCAAAATTATCGTGCAGATTGTTATGACACCAGACAATGTATGTGACAGGAAATTGAACTCCCCCTTTGGCCCCAGAAATGCTTCTAAAAAAAAAAATCAAGTATTTTTTTTTATTATTCTGGTGTCATCAAACATATTAGCAATGCATTTAGAGGCACCACCTTCTGTTGCCGCTATGTTGAAGGCTCTGGTATATATTCCTAGAGAGATAAAAGCAAAGCCATGAAGATGAGTTCCTGGATGCTTGGTGTTTTGAGATTTTAAAACTCTACAGATATAAAATCTTAGTCCCATAATAAACCTATGGGTAGTACAGTATTTCTCAGTCTCTCAGCATAAAGACTTTCTTGGACGTGATTCATGAGAGAAGCAATGGGGCCAGATCCTGCCAGACCCCCATGTGCAGGTCCATGTGATCAGACCCTGCAAGCTCCCCAGTCACTGAATGACATCAGGCAGGAACAATAAAATGTCCTGTTTCATTAAGAGCCGCAGTTCTGCAGCCATTACAATTAGCATCTGTTCTGCATGTGTCCCAACACAGAATTCTGTTTAAGCCTGTGCAACAATACAATGCAATCTGTCACTACTGCTACTTTAACCTTTCCCTATATTTTCAGAGCCAGATAATTAAGCAAACCTGAGACAGTGCAGGTTGTCTAAAAATAGGCTGTCTTGTTAGTAACACTTTTGTTTTCCAGAAACAGAATTGCTGTGTCTTTGCAGAGTGTATTTGCTTTGGAAAATACCCTCTAGTATTTTACAAAGACTAAAAGAACACACTTAAAATCAAGAATGTTGCCAAAGTAGTGCATACAGAACAATTTTATTTAATCCAAAATTTTTTAAGCATTTACAATTGTAAATAAAAAGGCATAAGCTGTGGTTTGTCCAGTAGACAAAATATGACACGGAAGATCTTTCCAGGCAAGTTGGTTGGAGAGTGTGGGTTCAGTCATGGTCCATAGATCCCTAGTGCACTACTGGAGTCCTCCAGCTGGAGAGTGATGCTTTCCTGGGGTGAAGAGTTTTCCCTGCTCCTGTGCAGAGAATTCTCTTTTGCCACCTTGAGAGGCACCAAGCAGAGCTTTAAGACATGGTTCCAAATTTGCCTTTCACCAAACACAATGAAATAACCTTGTATTTCAAAAAAACAGTCCATTTATTATGTCGACAAAGAATTATAGTGATATACAGTGTGGCAGCTGACCTGCCACAGCTTAATTAAGCACAGTCTTAGCTTTTGGCAAACACGAAGAAACTTGGGGGTTATTGACATGTTACCTTGCATTCCGTGTTACCTGTGGGAATGCATCCGAATCCTTTCTTCACAAATAGTTTCTAAGTACGTACGGCTCATACAGTGCCTCCAGAGTCTTTTTGACATGACTCCTGTAATTCTGCATTGTTTTTCATGCTGATATACATGATTACACATGGAGACACTGTTTGTATTTTAAATCATGGCAATCTTTAACTTTTTTAGATGTACCAACATATGCAAGGGAGTCTGACACAGATGTCTAATCCTCATGAAATGAAGAAGCTTGTTGCTCATGTCAATTCTGAAATTGTTGTCTTGTGTTTCTGCTGGCAAGGATACAAGTTATGTCCCCTTGCAAACATGCCAACACAGAAAACATGAAGTATGTCCATGTTGTAATATCTTGTATCAAGTTTTCTCCTGGCAGAAATCACTGTTGTCGGTAAAATCGTTGCAATTTATGCAGAGCATTTTCTAAAAATATGAAAGAAATAATGTTAAAGAGGTGTTAGGTGCCTAATTTTTTTCTTCTCCTAAGTGTATCCATTTCTGGGGATTTATTTTTGTCTTTCAGCATTAACTTATATAGTTTCAATATAATTGTTTTTATGCTAAAAGGCAGTAGTTACATTACTTCAATAATGTTTAACACCCACACCTACATTCCCGTTCAGGATCCTGAGCAAGAAGAAGACAATTCAGAAGAGCTTCAAGAAGAATGTTTCACAGAAAGCAATAGTGAAGTGTCTGAGGAAGCATATACTGAAGAGGATGAAGAAGATGATGATGAGAAGGAAGATGAAGATGAGAGTGATGATGAGAGTGAGGAAGAGCAAAATGCTGCAGCTAGTGAAAGACCAGAGAATGGCAGGAGTTCTGACCACATCAGACGCAAAAAGTGTAGTGGCACAAAGGACAATGAAAACCTGCTCAATGGCCATGATGGAAAAGACAGTGATAGTCAGAACTTAAAAAGCAGTGCCATTCACCCTTGTGGAAATCCAACAGTTATTGAGGATGCTTTGGAAAAAGTTAGAAGCAATGACCCTGACACCACAGAGGTCAATCTGAACAACATTGAAAACATCACTTCACAGATGCTTATACAATTTTCTCAAGCCCTGAGGGACAACACAGTGGTTAAGTCATTCAGCTTGGCTAACACCCATGCTGATGACAATGTGGCAATCGCTATTGCTGGTATGTTAAAGGTAAATCAGCATATAACTAGTCTGAATATTGAGTCAAATTTTATCACAGGCAAAGGCGTGCTGGCCATCATGAGAGCTTTGCAGAATAACAAGGTTCTAACTGAACTGCGGTTTCACAATCAAAGACACATCATGGGCAGCCAGGTGGAAATGGACATAGTTAAACTGTTGAAAGAAAACACCACTCTGGTCAAGCTGGGGTACCACTTTGACCTTGCTGGCCCAAGAATGAGCATGACAAGTATCCTGACAAGAAATATGGATAAACAAAGGCAAAAGCGTATGCAGGAGCAGAGGCAACAAGAGTCAGGTTGTGATGGAGCCACCAATCCAAAGACCAAAGTCTTGCAGAAGGGGACGCCTTGGTCCTCACCTAAGAGCTCACCATGGTCTTCTCCAAAGCTCCCTAAGAAAACACCACCAGTGAAAAGCCAGCCTCCAGCGCCANAGAAAGCACCTACCAGGAATATAGCTGAAGTCATCAAAGAGCAAGAAAGCTCAAAAAAAGCCTTACAGAATGGACAGAAAAAGAAAAAAGGGAAAAAAAGCAGAAAACATGAGAACAGCATATTGAAAGAAATTAAAGATTCTCTAAAATCAGTCTCAGACAGAAAATCAGAGGAAGGCTCACGACCCTCCACCCGCCCGTCCACCCCTCAAAGGTCTCTCCATGACAACCTTATGGAAGCGATCCGGGCAAGCAGCATAAAGCAATTAAGGCGGGTAAGTAGGAGATCCTAGTTCAGTAACTGATTGTGGGCCCAAGATAGCACAAGCTCAGTTTATTTTAGTACATATACTTTATAAGAGAAATGTGAGCATAATAAAGCACTTGGGAGAAGGCTTTCCACTGATTCCTGCCTGACTGTGATTTTGACAGAAAGTGGGGTACTTTTCCAGGTTTAGTCTTGTTAGGGAAGATGGTACATAGCACAGTGCTCTTGGGAGTATACATCTGGTAGGAACTTTGGCATCCAGGTTGTACTGCAAATGCAATGAACACCCTTCCACCCCTGTTTCATAGGTGGAGGTACCAGAAGCCCTTCGGTGAAAGCCTGGATGACAGAAGCAGAACACTGCAGTGATCGAGGGGAGGCTTCTTGTCCTTTCACTGATGGTAACATAAGACTGTGTAGCAAGCTGCTTCCAAAGTACACTCTTAGATTCAAGCCATTTGTCTTTTATTTCAAAGAAATAAAACTGCTAAATATAAAATAGTGCTTTAAGGATCTATTTACCTTGTAATCTGTAAATATGGAAATAATTTTCTTTTTTATTTAATAAGATTTCTATTGAGAAATTGCTGCTTATTTAGATATTCTTGTCAATATCTGATTGCACATCACTGGACAAGTTCTTCACACTGAGATGTAATAGTTTACCAGCCTGTGGTTTCTTCTGTTTTTTCCATCAATTTACAATAAATGTGGTTTGAGGCTTTCAAGCAGACATGTAGTCCTGGATTTCTGTGAGTGAAAACACACCAGACATTCACATTAAGTTCATGAGCATTGAGGAAGTCTCCTGGGAAAGAACCTGAGATCCTTCTCAGCTGCACCTGAGCCTGAATGGAGGATAGTACCTAGCCCATATATTAGTGCAGTTTCATACTGACACAGGAAAAAAATGGTTCATAAGGCTATATACAACTAAAACTAAGATACGGACTGTGACAGGTCACTGGTTTTGCATACCAGGTCCTAAACCTTAGTCTCAGGGAAGAAGTGGGAGATAAATAGAGTTTTAGTTCATACTGACTTACAGGTTAAAAATTAATGTTGATATTTTAAGGTTGCATCAGAGTTATTCAACGGAGATCCATTCACTACAAGTGCTGTATATAGACCGAACTAACCCCAGTGCAGACATCTAGTCAGCCAGAGAAACTTGAAAAGCAGTCTGCCATTCAGGTGGAAAAAGGCTTTCCTATGGTATCAGTTGAACAACAAGCAGGGTGTGAACTGCCAATATGATACAGTGGAAGCAGAGCCAACATCATTTGGAGATGCATGGCTGGAGGTATCACATCACAGGCAGTGGCATGAATAGCCCTTCATGTAGCACTAGACATCTCCCTCAGTCATATTAGTTATGGTTCTGGGTGCTTCAGCTAGTGTGAAGGTAGTGATAACATGAAGAAAACTGAGTAGTGGCCAAAATGTTGAAAGGCGAGAGGAGAGTTATGTTCAGAAGCACTACTAAGTACTAATTAGTTTGCCTGTTGCAACTATAAATAACAGAATTAGTATTTGTTTTACATCAAAGAGAAGAAATTGTTTAAGGTTATCCAACACTTCAGTGGTACTGAAAAAGCACAGTTAACTCATACCTAGAAATATTAATAAGACAGATTTCCCCAGAAACAGGAACAAATTACTGGAGGGAAATGAAGCATAATGGAGAGGGGATCCTTTAATGAATTGTCAGGAATGTTACTGTCACAGTAAGAAAATAGCGAAGATACTTTTTTGCTTTTGTATTTATTGACTAGAACATACCAAAGGCAATTTATAACTAATTGAAACACTTTCCAATATTTTTCTTCTTGTCTCAGGATCACAACAACTCATGAGTATTTCTAGACCCAGTATCACAGGAAATATGGTATGTACAATTAGACTTTAGTTGCCTTTATAATTGTATAGGTTCCCATAGCATAAAAATCAACTTATGGTCAGTCTCCCATGACCAAATGGAAGCTGGGACTTGGAATCTTCAGAAGATAGAAGCAATACTGGAATGCAGACTGCAGTCAGGAGTAGACCTGTGGCCCCAGACATTTTTCCAACCTTGTGAAGGATGAGAAACATCCTGGATGTTTAATCGAAGGGCAAAAGCAACTAAGTAGATGCAAGGGAAAATAAAAGATAGGGAGGGAACTCAGGGAAAGCAAAATGCAAGGATTTGTTGGACAGCAAGAGAATGTCTTTAAAAAGCAAAGTCATACTTTTAAGGAAAGAGGGAGAGTGAGAAGTGAGGAAACTATCTCTGAGAGGTGAAAAATTATATTAAAAAAAAAGATGATAAAGAAGAAAATGTATACTGAAAAGTGACAGATGAGACAAGAAAAGAATGTCGGAGAGGAAAAAAGCCTAGGAAAAAGGAAAATGGAAGGTAGAATTCATCTTTCAGGTTGGTAAGAGCTGTTGGAGTTACTCTTTTACAGAAGGGGAGGGCGATGGGCACAGCCCCTATGATGATTCATCCATAGCTACTGACTGTGAAGACTCTCAAGTGACCATCATCCCTCTCAGTTGTGAGCCCTGCTCTGAGGTATTGTAAAGTCACAGTGGCTGTGTTTGCAGAGCTATGAGGCAGAGCCCCCCAAAACACCTTGTTAAGGTTTTGATGCCCCACTGAAGGGAATGCCAGTCCCCTTCCTGCGTCAGGTAGATAACACCAAGTTGGGAGGGAGTGTCGACCTGCTGGAGGTCAGGAGGGCTCTGCAGAGGGGTCTGGATAGATTGAAGAGATGGGCTGACTCCAATGGCATGAAATTCAATAAGGCCAAGTGCCGGGTCCTGCACTTTGGCCACAACAACCCCATGCAATGCTACAGGCTGGGGACAGAGTGGCTGGGGACAGAGTGGCTGGAGAGCAGCCAGGTAGAAAGGGACCTGGGGGTACTAATTGACAGGAAGCTCAACATGAGCCAACAGTGTGCCCAGGTGGCCAAGAAGGCCAATGGTATCCTGTCCTGTATCAAAAATAGCATGGCCAGCAGGACCAGGGCAGTGATCCTTCCCCTGTACTCTGCATTGGTGAGGCCACACCTTGAGTATTGTGTTCAGTTCTGGGCCCCTCAGTTCAAGAAAGATATTGAGGTGCTGGAGCAGGTCCAGAGAAGAGCAACAAAGCTGGTGAAGGGATTTGAGGACAAGTCCTGTGGGGAGAGGCAGAGGGAGCTGGGATTGTTTAGTCTGGAGAAGAGGAGGCTTAGAGGTGACCTCATCACTCTCTATAACTACCTGAAGGGAGGTTATAGCCAGGTGGGCATTGGTCTCTTCTCCCAGGCAGTCAGCAATAGGACAAGGGGACACGGGCCTAAGCTCTGCCAGGGGAAATTTAAGCTGGATATTAGAAAAAAATTCTTTACAGAGAGAGTAATCAGGCATTGGAATGGCCTGCCCAGAGAGGTGGTAGATTCACCATCCCTGGAGGTTTTTAAACTGAGATTGGACGTGGCACTGAGTGCCATGATCTAGTAAACTGACCAAGGGTTGGACTTGATGATCTCTGAGGTCTTTTCCAACCCAATCAATTCTATGATTCTATTCTATGATTCTAGGATTCTATGTCAGCCCTGCTGCTGAGCCCCTTCATGGTTGTGTCCAAGGAGCAATCACTTTTCCATTCAAACAAGCAAGTGAGCACTGTATGACAAGCACACAAACCCCCTCTGGGAGATACCATGCCACCTTCCTGGACAGGAATATGGTTTAGCAGGAGCTAGGAGGTACCAAGATGTGTTTCTGCCTTGGGAGCAAATACCTTGCAACTACGCATTTCCCCTGGAGCCCAGGTCCTGCCTGTAAGCTCAGCTCACTTTCCATATCCCTCCATTCAGTCAATGATCTCCTGTGGAGGTCTGACTACCTCTTGTTTGACCTGTAGGGAAGGTGTCCCTGGGTCAGCTGCTGCACACCCAGTGCTATGCCCCCATCAGAGTTGGACACAGGAGCCCCAGCATGCAGGTATGCTCCTCATTTGGATTTATAAGGCTCCTGCAGTGGGTGGCCATCCATTTTCTCTCAAAGACCTATCAGAGAAACAAACACACCAAAATCTGACATCCATGTCATGTAACATGGAACAACTTGGCTCCTCAACGCCTCTGCCTCTCACTACAAGACACTGAGGTGCTGGAGCATGTCCAGAGAAGGACAACACAACTGGTGAACAAGTCTTATGAGGAGTGGCTGAGAGAGCTGGGGTTGTTTAGTCTGGAGAGAACAAGACTGAGCCGAGACCTTATTGCTCTCTAGAAGCACCTGACAGGAGGTTGTAGCCAGGTGGGACCAGGTAACAAGTGACAGGATAAGAGGAAATGTCCTCAAGTTGCACCAGGGGAGGTTTAGATTGTATGTTAAGAAAACTTTCTTTACCAAAAGGGTGGTCAAGCATTGGAATAGGCTGCCCACGGAAGTGGCAGACTCACCGTCCCTGAAAGATTTCAAACGCTGTGTAGATGTGGTGCTTAGAGACATGGTTTGGTGGTGGACCTAGCAATGTTGGGTAAGGGTTAGGCTCAATGATCTTAGAGGTCTTTTCCAACCTTAATGATTCTGTGATTCTATAAAAGAGCTGACCTACCAAAGCTCCAGAAATATTAAAGCCTACCTGTAATTCCAATATGTGGCCCTTTAGCTTGTGCCTCATCACCGAGGGAAGTGTCTGAAATTATAGAACGAAAAGGAGCTCATAAAAGTCTAAGAAATTTTATTTCCACATCTTCTGGAAGTTTTCTGCCTCTGCTGAGCCCCCCTGTTGATGTTCTGGACAGTGGTCCACCTGCTGGGGTTTGGCTTAGGGCAGAGGTGCTCATCCTACTGCCCAGCAGAGGTGCTTCCTTCCCACCAAACGAGGTGGCCATGGAGGCTCCTGCCAGGCGAAGCCATGTCCATTTCTGGAGGCCAAGCCTGTTCTGCACACAACTGGGGAGCCAGAAGAGCTCATCCAGAACAGTCCTTGCATGGCATTGTGGGAGAATGGATGTCCTGGGTAGCTGCATGTGGATGGGAGCAGGAAGGTATGGCCAAGGCTTCTCCCTTGCCCACACACTCACACAACACACTTACAACCCCTGCAGAAAGAGCAGAAGCTCTGAGTGTTCCAGACTTCCACACCACCACTCATATGTCTTCTTCAGAAGTTCATCAGTTCTGTGGAAGTAATGACTATGGCAGACCAGCCCCACAGCTCCCAAACACAGGTTGCTTGCTGAGTGACACATGATTACCATGAGTTAGGTGTTAAGGGGATATTTGCAATGCCTGGATGTAAGGGGAGAGGTAGCTCCAAACACTATTCCCGGGTGCAGGCCCAAGTGAAACAGCACCTGCAAGAGTGTGTACAATTCCAGTAACTAACAGCCAGGAAAAATTGTTTTGAATTGGAAGAGGGACAGAAAATGGCTAGGATAATCAGGGAACTGGAGAGGCTGTCCTGTGAGAGAGATGAGAACAGGTGGTGGGATCAGTCTAGCCAAACAAAGGCTCAAAGGGATTTCAGCTCATGTCTATAAATACAGCAAAGGGGAAAAGAGCCATAGGACACAGTTAGCAGTAGGGGGGGTTAAAAAAAAAAGACAGAAACTGTGCGTGACTGCCTTTGGATCAGAAATTAGAAGACATGTCCTAACTCTTAGAGCAAGAAGGTTCTTGGAACAGCCTTCCCATTAAAAAAGCATGGGCAAATTCATAAACTTATTGTTAAAAGAATGCAAGAAGCTTATGAAAAGGATAGTGTGGTGTGGTGCATTCAGCACCAGAAGCCTGAAAACAGTAACACAGAAGCTCTGCCATTATTAAATTAATGCTCTTAGATGTGATAACTCCACAGGATCTGCAACTCCGAATAGTACTGAAAGTTGTAAAAATCTCCTACAATTTGTAGTAAGTTGCTTTATTTTCAAATCCATGTAAGTCAGATGTAACTTTAGAAAAAGACTATCATGTGGAAGCCAAAGACTGCTAGATTCTGGCTTAATACCATCTACACTTGATGCCACCAGGAACCAAGTACTTTACTAAAGGGAGTAGAATTTGTTTCACATATTGATAAGCCCAGTACTGTACATACACTGTCTGTCTCTGACAGATCTACATGTCCAAAATGCTGCACTTAAGGCAGAGTTAATTTTTAGATTCAGTCCTCAAAAGTTGCAACAAAAGTTTACTTTGACTTGCCAGTTCAATAACTTGATTTTGGATTTAAAGTTCATAAATAGGATAGAGGAAATTGTGCCATACACATAAGGAGAAATACTGCAACCATGAAATAAAACCTTGCTCAGAAATTAAATTGTGTACCTGTGTCGCTGAGAAGATGCTCTTTAGAAGCATCTGGTGACTTGAGGAGGCCCCTTTTATATAAATAGTATGCGATATTTTTCTTCTCATGCATACAAAATATTAGCCCACTGACAGTGTTTCAAGTTAGGCAATAAATGAATTTTTCAATCCTGACTGTGATTTTTGCAGAATTTTGGTAATTTTGTTTTATCTGACAGTTCTCTTTCTCTTGTAAGTACAGAGAACTCATGTTTAAGAGCTACTGCTCAGAGAAGACCTTCATCCTGTGAGGGAACACATCTCAACATCCCACCTCTTGGCTGAGATTTGGGCTTCCCAGTCCTCAGCCTCACCCTGAGCTGCCAAGACCTTGAGCAACAAAGGAGGAGGAGTATGGAAAAGGGACGCTGTCACAGCTTGGGTGGGCAGGGTGAAGGTGTGAGTCTGGACAAAGCAAGTGGATGACTGGTGCGGGTTAGCTGTGGTGGGTAAGTCCCAGAATGACTGTTTCCCCCAGGTCCGTGCTGCTCGCTGCCTTGCCAGGGCTGTCCTGTAAGGGCAGGATGGGCTGAAGGTCTGTCGCAGCCGTGTGGATGTGACTTTGTGCTGAAACTGGAAGGTGAAGGAGCAAACTGCAACTCATGCACAGCAGTAAGCAGGGCTTGCTTTCTGTGTAGACAGTGGAAAAACAGGGCAACTGTTTTTCAGGGCCACCCCACTGGCTGTGGGGTAGCTGGTGCATTCTCAGACCCACATGTAACTGTCCTGTGTGAAAAGGTTGGATCAGTCCAAAAGAAAAATGAAGATAAGAGAAAAATTCTGCCCTTGTTGAAAACAGGGTGACAGCCTGTCTGCCAGGTGTATTTTGTGTCTATCTCTAATCTTTGACTATTTTCAGGTTCAATTAAATATGTATTTTATAAAGCCATGAATTACTGAATTATTTTCTACAGAACAATAATATAGGGAAAGATGTTTTTCTTTCCTTTAAATATAGTCACAATAAAAATTCTTACTAAGCGTCTGGTAAGAGCCCAAACATGTATCTCAAAGCCAAGACTGAGGGTTATGTCCTGGGTTGTGCTGCTGCTATTTATGTACTCTGGGGTATATTGCTTAATTTCTTATGCCTCTACTTTGCCTTGGAGAGATAAGTACTGATCTTTCTCATGGTAATGCAAGGTTATGTTCACACAGACTCAAATGTGCTCCAAGATCCCTCAAATATCACTATTGGATGAGTTATTAATCTTTTTATTTTTATCTAACAGGAATGCTTTGACTGGATGAATATAAGTGAATATGATGACTGTCAGTGTATTTCTAAGCGGTAAAAGAAGCCCAGCCCATGTAAATACAGATGAAGCAAGCCATGAGGATGGGAATTCCAAGGCTGACTGGGCTGTGAAAGAATGTCATTGAAAGGAATACATGGCATTTCTGTCATTTTATCACCTAAGAAACAAGGATATAAAGAACTGAAAGGACAGTCAGAAATGCTTATTCATCCTATGGAGGATAAATTTGAGCTGATTCCCAGAGTAGTCTAGAAGGCATGTCACCAGACTAACCAAGTATAGCCTCTGTGCATTGAGGCTATTTTTCTTGTATGAGAAATACTTGAAGTTTCAGTTCCATAGGTAAGACATTAATTCCTTCTGCACCCCGTTATGCCTTTCCGCTGAGAGCATTAGGTCAATACACCCAGGAAGGAGTATGTATTTCCTTGGCTTTTCTTTCCAAGTTTTTTTTTTCAGAAAGACATTTGGAGTTACAGCTGTCTTCATTTATTAACATACTCATGAATGCTCTTGAGGGGTGTCAATGAGATACAGTTGAAGTAGGAAATTTTGCAGGCACCTGAAGGAAGTGTTTATGTGTACACAGAGCGGGGTCACCCCTGTCACTCGGGCTCAGCTTACTGCTCTTTAAATCTGCGACACATGCATGTGTTGCTGTGTTTCACAAACAAGTTGGAAGGCAACAGTGCTCAGGTTTCATGTGCTCTTGAACAATTCTGCCAAATTCCAGCTCTTTGTTTTCCTCTCCACTGAGTGTGCCATGACCACCACACGTCAGTCTCAGTTGTGCAGGGTGGGCAGGTATGGGCAAACTCTGCCTGCACTGCAAACAGTGGGACAGGCTCCACACCAGCTCAGAAGATGTGACTGCACACGAAGCACTCAGACAGGGCAAATATTCCTGCCTTTTATCCCAGTTTAGCACGGGTTTGGGTGTGTCGCTAGCCCTTGTTACATTATTTATGTTATCCCATGACAGGATTATCTTCTGTCTAGCTAGTCATGAGCTAAACTTTTCAGTCTGTGCTATAATTTAAAGTGACCAAAAATTATTTGAAAACCAATCACTCCAAACATCACAATAGCTGGATTTTAGGTGTAGCTCCAGGACAATTTTGCAGCTCTGGACAAGCACTACTGTGGTCCCAGTTGCCACCTTCATGCCTGCCTGTCCATGCCTTGCTGACCCTTGTCTCACACCATATTTGCAGTCAGTCAGTTCAGAGAGGTAAACCAGCACCAAAAAAAAAAAAAAAAAAGAAACCAACCAAAAGGGAAGATTGTTCTGGTTTGCTTCCCTGTGTTGCTGGTGCAAAGGAGATGGTGGGATCCTCAGGCCAGGAACAGAGCGAGGACAGCATCGAGCAGCATGGATTTAGTTTAAATTATTCTGAATTGGTACCCTAAGATCTCTGTGACAACAGAACCACAGATGTTGATAGTTGATAGCCCAGCACAGCTGAGCAGCCTGCATAGCCCCACCATGCCACTGGCTCCCCCTCAAATTCCCACTGCGAAGAATCCCACAGGTCACATGGAGAACTGAGCTCACAGCTGAGTGTCAGACAATCCTGAGCTCTAATCCCACTCTGCGAGCTCTGTGCTATGAGACATCGTGTTACCTCAAGGGCACTGAGCAAGTTTTCTCAGCTTCCTAACTCTGTAGAGCATAAAAATTAGATAGAAAGCTCCTCCAGAGCAGCCTTCGCTCCAAGAAAACACCAAACTTAATTAAACCAGCGCTTAAAAACACATAGTAGATGGACCTCCTAGTCACCCTAAACAATATCCATTAGAAAGTCTTATTAGTGCTCTGTCATCTTCTCAGGTGAAAAGTAAGGCCATTACTTTTTCTATCAACCATGCTGGACATGAAGGACTGTTCACACTGGATACTTGTCATTTGGCTCCCTCAGAGTGGCAATGCATGGCCTTATCTGTGAGTGACTGTATAGCACATCAGTATTACAACAAGCTGTATCTCATTCTACCAAAAAAATAAACGCAGGGTCAGCAGACCTGTTCAATGCTGAGGGCACTGGGACCTCTGATAGCCATCCATTGGAGAGCTAATAGGGCCCTCAGCTCCTTGCGCACATTAGCTGGCTGTGATCCCACCAAGAACATGATTAATTCTGAAGCAGCCAACTATCCCCCTTGCAGTGTGCTGCTCGGCAGCTCCTCAGCTGTATTTCCCCCCAGAGGAGACATGGAGGTGACTAACTGGACACACGGGGTCCTTGCTACACTTAGGGATCTTCAAGATTGTTCTCCCATCACTTGCTCTATCTGTTGGTTTTCTGATACTATCTCATCGTAATGTTGACATTAGCAGTGCCACCGGGGATAAAGTGGCAATGGGGTGATGGGTACAGTGGTTCTTTCTTTAAAGATGTGGGTCAGTTACTTCCAGGGTTGAATTTCTGTGTCTGCAGTGCTGCTCCTTTGGTGGGACTCATATGCCTGAGATGGCTCCAAACAAAGACCTGAACTTCAGTCATATTCAGTCATATTTCAATGAACGTGTAAACACCTGCTTTCCTAATCAGCCTCTTTCCAAGCTGATAAATATTTAACTCCCTCCTCCAAGTGGAGCAGTGGTCTCAATATATTTCCAATTTGACTATAGCTTTGCTTATAGGATATTTTCTTCTTTGAAATTCAAGGTAAATGCATCTCCTGGACAGACTCAGGGTCTCTCATTTGCTTTTCATTAAAAAGTCTGGAGAGTTCGTTACTTCTGGGGCAAATGGTGAAACTACTCAGTTCTTCAACAAGCCATGGGGTGGAGAACCTCTGCAGGGCTATTCAGTCCTGTTGTTGGGGCTAGGAGACCTGCAATGATCTGTGAAAAGAAGAAAGAAGATTCAAATGTGTCCACCTTTTTCCAGGCTTTGTCAGCAAAAGATGCTGCCTGCTGCCCTGAGGTCATGGGAGGTCTCCAGGGTCATTGCTGGCATTTAAAAGCAAGCAGTAGCCTTGAGTAGTTATTTCTGACACAGAATATTATACTTCAAAAGCAGCACATCTGGTTAAGTTGAAACCAGCTGTGAATGACTTGAAGGCAGATCAGGAATTGTATAATTACAGTTAGCTTTCAAGAGAAATTAGGGATTTAGTCTCAAAAAGGCTGTTGAAGCTGTAGCTCTACTCTGATCTCCTGTCTCTTACACCAGATATGCTGTAATCCTTCAAAATGCAAACACTGAGCTAACCAGTGCAGGCAGAATTTCCTTTAGGGTATCGATACATCTGAGCAGGATCCACACTGGTGCAGGGGGGATGGCTGCATTGAAATATATGAGGGAGTAAGGATGCCAGCACAGGAAGGACAACTACCTTGGAGCGAGTCCAGAGGAGGGCCCTCAAGTTGATAGAGGGATGGAACACCTTTCCTATGAGAAAAGACTAAGAGAAGTGGGATTGTTCAGGCCGGAAAAGAGAAGGTTTAGGTGTGGCCTTCCAGTACCTGAAGGGAACCTACAAGAAGATTGGAGAGAGACTTTTGTAGAGCATGTAGTGACAGGACAAGGAGGAATGGCTTCAAACTCAAAGAGAGAAGGTTTAGGTTACATATTAGGAAGAGACTCTTTACTGTGAGGCTGATAATGCACTGGAACAGGTTGCCCAGAGAAGCTGTGGATGCTCCATCCCTGGAAGTGCTCAAGGCCAGGCTGGATGGGGCTCTGAGCAACCTGGTCTAGTGGAAGGTGTCCCTGCCCATGGTAGGGGGGCTGGAACTAGATGATCTCTAAGGTTCCTTCTAACTCAGGCCATTCCATGGGTCTATGATTCCATTTGCCTTTCCACCAAGCAGTGAGTGAAGGATCACCCTGCTGTGAGTTGGAGGCGAACATCATGCTGCCAGTGACCAGACTTCTCTCTTGAAGGGCTTTTTCAGCAGCTTGGCCTCCATGCTGCACAGCACCAATAAAAGCTTCACTTTGGTTAGTTTTTCTTTTTTCTTTCCATATCTCTTCCTATTCCTTCAATTACCACTTTCAAAATTATGGAGGAGGCATGCTTCATCACTTCCATTTTCTCCTGCTGTATCTTCCTTTCATTTCAGTACTTTGCATAGAAGAGGCTTGCTTTTTTTCCATGTTTGCTTTGGGACTTTTGTTTAATAACTCTCTCGGAGACACTCTCTGTGATCGCAGTGTTATCAGCTTGTGCTCAGGGGGCTCTTATCAGTGTCAATCCTTTCCTCATGTGTCTCTCTGATGTGGTTCACATTGTTATGTCAAAAGACACCCTGCAACCTTTTCTTTCCTCTTTAATCCTCATCTGGCATTGCTCAGGTAATGGGAGATGTAAGTACAGGAAGTAAGGAAAAGCCAAGCCTAACCCACAAAGACAGGCTGAATCAAAGCTTTATCAAGCCTCTTTTTCCTTCCTACTGGCTCTAAACCAAAACAAAGAGTAAGACATCTTTTCATCTTATGTTTCACTCTTGATGAAGAATGTACTCTTCTAGCCCATCACAGAGGTTTTGAAATCCCTCAAAATGTTTCAGTAAAGAGTCCCATCCTGGTGGTTGTGATACTGTGCCCCTCAGGATTTGAGCCCCTTAAGATTTCAATCAAACTTCACAATTTATTTTTTTTGTTGTTAATCAGTAGCAATAGCTGGACAGTTATGACTAAGCAATTGCATTCTGAATATTTTATGTTTGGCTAATTTTTTTTTTTGAAGGAAAGAGGAAGACAATTGCAAGATGAAAGGGCTGTTGGGATGACAGCCACCAGAGTGAAGTCAGCAGAACTGAGAGAGTAACTGGGGAAAGGCAATTCTGGCACTGGGACATTGTGATCACCAATTCACTGACCACCGACTCAAAATGGGCCCCAGACACAAATGAAGGCAAGAACTGCACATGCAGCCTATTTAGCACAAGGAGTGAGAGATATAACTAGCAAATAGGGGCTTAGGTACTAATTAATGGAAAGTTATGTAATCTATAGCCAATGAATGCTGATGCCTTTGTTCAAATGTATGAACAGTGTCAAGTTTTGATGACTGGGGAGCCAACCTTTTGTGGGTTACCACCTGGCTCCCCATTTTGCACAAATTAAAATAAAACAAAGAAATACCTGACCTTGGTGTGTGAATTGGCGCTGTGCACCAGGTAATGAGCCCATGTTTGGGACAGCAGTTGGAAATGCAGTAAACATAAAGGAGAGATTTCTTTGGCATGCAAAGAGAAAACTGAAACTTCCACTATGAATCTGAAAAAATGTTCTACAGCATTAATTTCTCAAAAGCAAAAAATCCACAAGGGATTTTTAATATAGATTTGCTTCTGTTCTGTATTCTAAGTAACTTTTTTTACAGATTTTATAGGAAATAAGTTGCATAATCACCTGCACCACTTGCAACTTGGAGAAGAAAACAAGTTTGTTCTGGTATTAAAAATTCTGTATCAGAATAATTTGATAAATATAGTGCAGCATGCAGAATAAGGCTTTTTTAATGCCTTCTCCAGTACCAGAGGGGTATGTCCTTTATGCAGGTCCAGCCTCTGCTCAGCGAAAAAATGACCCCTGTTACAAAAGCCAAATGTTTTGCCAGTTTGCAAGAATCAACAAAACTGTACTAAGAATTTGTGGATCTTTTGATATAACCTTCTACAGACTGATATCTTTTTGTGTATGGGGCACTGCCTCAGACAGCCTAACAAATCCCTTCTGAACCCTTTAATTCCAGTCTTTGTTTCTGCTCTATGAATTCTGCCAAACCCTCACACTCCCCAGAGAGGAAGGGGCTTCGTACATACTGTGCAGATTGTTTCAGATGTTCCCATCTGTGTAACATTATATTTTGTATATCAGCTACATGCTTCTCCGACCTAGCACACTCTTCAGAGTAAACAGTGATGAAATGCAGAGACAGCCTCATGGCACATGTCCCCAGCAGATAGCTGTGGTGCACAAGAGCTGCTCAGCAATCATTATGAAAACTAATCCTACAGGGACTCACTCTCTATGAACTAGTAACTCTATTCATGTAGTTGAAGCATCACACCAATTAAACACATACTCTTCTTTGGGACTGAGACTATTGCTAGTGAAGTACCACTTGTACTTCTGCACTTGCTGCTGCAGAGCTCCCATCCCATGTTTCCAGAACATCTGCACATGCATACAAAGAACAGCCAATATTTAAGGTGAGCGAAAAAATCTGAGATTAGCTTCTGCTCAGCAAGACCTTAAGAAGTTGCATGGGGCAGAAATATTCTGATAGTTTCAATCAAATTAGCAGCACAAAGGACAAAGTTTTTCTTTATTCCTCCTTAAATGCAACAAAATAGATGCTGGTACATAAGCACACAACTGTCTTCATCACAATAAAACAGGAGGTCAGATTTAAAGCGCTGCACTTGCCCTTGTGTTTATTGGAAGACCTCTCTGTCTCTAAGTTGACAGTGCAGCTGTTCACTAAAAATTATGCAGAAGGATTAATAAAATCTTAGTTGGGACCTTAAAGTATATGGCAAGTCCAACAGTTTTTTAAGTAAGCATGGATCACATTGTTCAGATGAAACAGCTGACACATTTTTGCCCTATGGCTGGAGTATTTATCATGTGCAAATAGTAAAAAGGAATTTAATAGAGGAAAGTAAATCAATCTGATTTCAGCCACATCCAATCAAAATTTCTCCTAATGTCCCACAATGATCCAAGAGGTGAGGGAATATAGAGTGTGACTGTCATCTGGCAGCAAAAATATTATCACACACTTCAAAGCTATTGGCTGTCTTTCCTCTAACAAAGTCAGAGCTCTAACGTGCACCCTGATGAAAACAGGATGGCCCCTTTCAAACTGGGAAGATAGACAGATGAGGCAGTAAGATGAAACCAGCAGGAGCCAGCACACACAGAGCTGCAGTAAATCCAAGCCATAAACAGAATGCCTCATGCACTCAAAATCTTCCAAGGCCTCTGCACTTTCTTTGGCCTTGCAGACCTACAGGGCATCAGAGAGGCAGCAATTTTACAATGACTTACCCCCATGAAACTAATACTCTTTACATCTTCAGGAAGGACTGTGTGACTGTTGGTGGCCAGTCAGTGAGTCAGCTGTACCTCGTGGAGGCCATTCCACAGGGCCACCCACGCATTGCTGCTGTCCCTCGCCCCAGCGCTGCTGCAGCGCCCTGGACCGGAGCTTGCCCCTTGCCCAGAGAGGACTCCCTGTTCAGGATCAGATAAGCTTCTGACAACATCAACCACAATAAAGTGCTCCTGATGGGAGCTGCTGTGAGAGGCTATGCTGCAGACCTGGCATGTAAACCAGGGGATTAGGAACTACTTTGTAGGTCCCAAAACTCATGTTTTTCACATAGGGTATTAAGATGTTTTTAGTTTATTAAAACTAAATCTATGGGGAACTGCATGCTGTGTCTGGGTGTCCAGTGCTCTGATCACACAGGAGATATTAAATCCAAAAGCACAGTTTAAGGCAACAGTAGAGCATAACCCAATACTTGCACACACAGGTAATCAAACTGCCCAGATTAACTCTGCTCTACAGATAGGATTCAAGTGTTTTCTTTTTCAAGAGCTTACAAATGGCTACTCATTCTGAAAACCAGACTTAGTATAAATAAAGTCTTATCTAGTGTTTTTGCTCTGAGAACTGAGGTAACTAAATCTGAACAAGAAAAATGGCATTTAAAAGTATTTTAAATGTCCCGTCTAGACTGCAGTATCCGATGTATTTATATGGATTACTTTTGATGTGCTGTTACCACCATTACAAAAATGAGGAACTGAGGCACAGGGCAGATTTGGTTTCAGTTAAAACACCTGCACTGAGTGTCTGAGGTGTAGATGGCAACTGCTCAATGTCTACACTCTCACTACAGCCAGTGGGGATAAATAAGGGTCTGAAGAATGACTGAGTTGGACAAATGCAGGGTCCTACTTTGTGCTGCATCCCTTGATTGCTCAGCTACACATCATCTGCTCCTGAGAGAGAACACAGCTAAATCTCCCGAATGCCGAGCCATGGGGCCTGTTGCTTGGGACATGACCCCCCCAATGTTCTCTATAGGTTTCTGAACACTGCCGAGATACCCCCTTGCAGACAATCTGCCCTGATGGCCTCTGACTCTTTGGAGGCACGTCCAAAGGAGGACCAAGAGATAACCTACTTGAGGTTAGACAAGAGGCTTCTGTTGCACACAGCAGCAGTTTCATTCAGGGCTCTGTCCTCCTGCTAAGACCTCGAATTCGTTTTATGGCAAAGAATGGACAAGATCGTAAATGTTCAGATAGCTTGACCTTTTACTGCCCTTTAGAAGGCACTAGCTCTGTCCAGGCAGAGAGGGAACATTTGAAGAACAGGTCAAAAGTAGGAGGCTTCATGCTGAAAATGGCTTGGGAAAGGACAGAAGGAAGCATATAACCTAGTTTTGTTACAAAGTCAGGAACCACGAAGATCTGCAATGATTTCATATCGCAACACACTTCTGGAGGATTTCAGGACATTACAAAGGCTGTTCTGACAGTGAGAACACAAAGAATGCAATGAACAACTTCAACTACTACAGTATTTGATTTCAACAAGGAGGTTGCAATTACAGCTTTTCATAAAACAGAGGTATCTCATGTCTACAGGTAACAGTGTGATGATTCATTTTTTCTTGGTAGAATACACAGGTCTCACCTAACTGTTGGCACAGCAGTGTAGCTGAAGGTAACTCAGAAGCTAGCATCCACAGCACAAAGTACAAGGAATGTGCTCTAAATTCATTCCCAATACAGGTATTGTCTCTAGACGGAACAGGGAGCTTGACTGAAGATGCGTATTCTGTATACAAAATGTTGCAATGATGATGAGCAGCCTGATTGGTCGTTGCCCCAGGTGTGCATGATTTCCTGAGGTCCACAGCCAGGAGAGTCAGTACACATGATGAACCAGGCAATGTGCCCAGCAGAAAAGAAAGATTCCAGTACTTGTTTCCTATGCAGTGATCAGTGTTGGGTTTTCCTTGAAAAATGCATCTTGGATTACAGCTACCATTTGACCAATGACCCACCTCTCCCATTGCTCATGAAAGCAATCAGCAGTTTTCTCTACCAGTCAGTATCTCCAGCTGTTCTTCAGCTTAGTATGTAGGCAAGACTATTTTTTAATTTAAAGACAAATCCACATCAGGACAACTTCTGTTTCCTTTGAAATGGCTCATGTGTTACACAACAGCTGCATGCTGTAAGCTGTTATGCATTTGTTATGCAACTGTGCTAACTATTTCTATCATGAGGTTTGGAGAACTGTCCAGGACTGGGACAGTGTTACTGAAGACCAAGATGGCTGAGTGGTAAAGGGCTGAGATGTGATAATGTATCTGTGAGAAAGTCAGTTATCTGGGTAGGGCACTAGTTCAGTACAAGTCAGAAGAGTATCCCAGCTCCTGTAAGGCAAACAAAGGATGTTACAGCCAAAAGGCATCCCTTAGACACTGCAGAATGATTTCATACTCTTTTTTCTTCTACCAGTTGCAGGTCTGAGCACTGAGCCTGCTTTCCAACACTACTACTCTTCTTACCCATCTTGGAGACAGCAAGTGAGTTTCAGTAACATATTCTCTAAAGATTACATAATAAAAGCTACTGCAGATGAAAACTTGTAATTCTTGATGTAGATCCTTGAAAAAGAATACAACTAGCTAGCAGATTTCTGCCTTAGCCACAGGCCTTTCACATTTACATGCACTACCCTCAGGAGATGAACCACAGAAAACATGTTTTATGTTAACTGAGTCTAGACTGCTTTTTCTGTTTCATTTTAAAAATAAGCCAAATTCTCTGTTGACAGTTGAACAGCCATAACCCTGAAGGACTATATGCTGAGGATCGTTTCTTCTCTTGATTATTAAATAAGCACTGTTTTGGTCCAAGAGACTATTCAAACCATAAAATTCCTTTAATAGTATAGAGAAAAAAAAAAAAAGAAAATGTGCAAGCTTCTCAAGTTTGTTAGTCCATGTTCCTTGTATCCTGAGCATCTACCAACAAAGTGCTCCAAATCCAGCTCAGTTGCTCCAGCAGTTGCCTGGTTTTTGGCATCAGCATCCAGAAGAGCCAATTCCCAATTTCGTGTGCTTGCCAATGTCATTTAAGCAAATACTTTGTGTCTGATATACGATACAAGCATTATCAAGTTTCTTAAGCTTTAAACAAGAGATTTCATTGTGTTCCCCACGTGGTACATACGAAAATACAATGCTGGTGATGGCAGTTTTTTAAGCTAACCTTGCACTCCCCTCATCTAGTCCTCAAGTAACAAATCTAAAATTCATACTGTTCAAGTAACTGAACGATGATTAAGCTTCAGGGAGGAAGAAATACACACATGAAGTAATGGCTCAAGAATTTCACTCCAGAGAGATTCCAAAAACCCTTCAGAGCACAAGCAAAAAGTCCTTTAAGTATGTTTGTCGATACCAATAGATTAAAAAAAACCACAGTAAGTGTAACATATCAATCTTCCTAATTCCAGATGTGCATTAAGCTGTTTTTAAGTCCTGGGTATGGGTAGGTCCTGCAGACATTACCAAAAAATATACTACAGAAAAATTTGACTAACTGATAAATTAAGAGTCTAACTCATTTTAGTAGTTTACTTCTGCAAATATTACAAAATTTAGCATGAAATAAAATTTGTCAGAAAAAATCCCACTAATTCTATTTGGACAATGATTCTACTTCTCAACATGTATCTGAACCATTTTCAAATCTGTGATTTCAAACAACTAATGCTTTTCTTTTTTTTTTCAAGTGCAAAATAACAGACATGCCATAGTAGTTTGGCAATTGAAAAAACCAAAGACTCCTTCACAACTGTATAAACATCCTCAAACTTTCAAAGAGTATCTTAGAGAGAACTGTCAGACTAGAGTCACTGACAAGCCAGTTAAAACACAGACATTAAACTTCCCCAAGATCACATTCTAGTTCATACTGCCCCATCCTTTCCATCTTCTCACTCACAAGAAAACTCCAGGCAGTAAACAAATACATAGCAAGAGTCCTTACTCCAGTGCTAGAGGATAACACTGGTCTTTTGAGAGAAAGTTTAGTATCCTCTAAGCTTTCCTAAACCATTTTCACTTTTCTATAAATAAAGCTGCTTATCAGTGTACTTGAGCTTCAGGAACTTTAATTAGAACAAGAATTCCTCTAATGATTAGATAAAGGTTGTTGCAGCAGAGTGCTAACAGTCTTAAAACCAAAAGGATCTTTCCTCCTTTTTCATCTTTACATACATCTTACTAGGGAAAGTAACCACTNAAAAAAAAAAAAAAGTAATGCATCCTTTTAACCTTCTGCTTACTAAGTGGAGAGGAAATAATTAATAATTATACATCTCAGCTCATCTTGTAAGTAACAATTCCAACTTTGCCTCATACTTAACGCCTAAAAATCAGATAAGCACTTAACTTCAGAAGAAAGTATACACCAGATAACAGTTTGAAATGCTGGACTCTTGCTTCAGAGGAGAGCAGCAGACTTCTGAAGTGTCCTGAGCTCAAACTCTACAATGCACAAGACAAAAATTAACATCTGTAAAAACCTGGTGAGTTAGAGCATTCACTGAGAAGAATTAACTATTCAGTACTCCTTCTGGAATGTTATTTAATGAATCCATGTTTGTTTGACCTTGAAAAGTTAGTGGTTTATTGCACTTGCCTGGAGCAGTAGCTGTTTCCAAGGATGCTGCTTAGCAGCTGTGAGATGTGCCAGGAGGACGGGGTGTCACATTCTTACTCATTGTGTTTACTCAATAGCACAATCCAACTTTCCAGAGACATGACAGTGGCTATTTACTGCTTTGTGAACTTGGCTAGGTGACCAAAGTTACTTTTAAAGAGTGTAATCGATCTGCAGATATATTTAAAACCTGTGCCACAATTAGCACTTAAAAACCACACAGTTTTACGCTAGTTGGGTCAAATTAATTTTATTATGCTCCATGATGAATTGCCACCAGTGCAACATCCTATTCACTGTACATTTCAAAAATTCACATACTAAAAATTTCAGTTTGATAAATGGAAAACTGAATGATTGAGAAATTCTTACGGATTTCATACGTACAAGTGGCTAGTTGATATTGTCTATGCACATAGAGTGTTGAGATACAAAAGCCTCATGCTAGTTCGTTAATTGCTAAGGCTATCTGGACAGTCATTTAACCAGAATATATAAGAGGCCTTCATTACAATGTTTAGCAACAATGCACCAGTATCATGAAATGCTATCTTCTGCTCGGAGTGCAAGTGGCAGAGTGCTGAAGCATGCAGTTATGACTAACTTAACTGCCATGGCAGTCTTTATGCCAGAAATTTATCATGAACAAACACTACTTTGAAGTAAATATTAACCTGGACACCACAGATTGTGAGTGTACTTTTTGTATGAAGAAATAGAAAACCCAAAAACTTTCTTTGGCCAGTATCTACAAAACAAAGTTTTATTCAATAATGTAACATCAGAGCTCCCAAAACCTGGAATAGAAGTTTGATTAATGAACCGTGATGCTTAATTATGAACTATATTACAGAAATTCAATTCTGGGAACATAACAGCTAAACATATCTATTAAGAAGCATGTTAGGGAAACCTCTAGGCCTCATCTGCTTAATTTTAAAATGCCCTATATGCAGTAAAAATAAGGGAGCAGTGCCAGAAGTTATATGAAAGCCATACAAATATTTTCCTTATACATGAGCTGTTAACTCCACTGCCATTAGCTATCCCAGGCTGCACTTGCACTTGATACAAAGCTCAAGTCATTACAGCAGCAAAGCTAGTAGGAAGTGTTTCCAGCAGCAGAGGCCAATGCGAAAGTTACCGCAAGAAAGTGAGACCCCTTGGCAATTTTCTTCCTCAAGTTATGTGCTTAAATTTCTCTTGGAAGGAAGTTAGCATCCTCTGAATAATTTAATTACAACCTTATATCACCCACTATTTTTCAGCAACTTTCTTTTCTTCTCATATGACTAAATTAATTTGCTAAAGACTAGGTTATAACTGGGTTAGAAATCCAAGCCGTATCATGCAGGTCCAGCCTGTCAAGATCAGGTCTACACTGGGTTTCAGTCAATACAATTCTGATAACTTAAATTTCATTTGACACCCTGACTACAGTCAAAGACCCAGGACACTATGCATTAACTACGCTCCAAATATGACTGACTTAACTAAACATTCTGTGTCAGATAATGTGGTTTTTAAAAAGATTTTCTACCTGAAAATTACAATAAGTACAGTAATGAACATTGCAGATATTACATATCCACATAGCATAGATTAGTGTTTCATAATAGGCAGATGTGCCAATGTTTACTGCACTATGAAGTACAACTTATATAAATGTGCAAGCTGTGAAACAAAAAAATCCCATTTTTTGTCCACTAATTCAAATATTATTCTTGTGAATTAGGTTCTTGATCTTCATCACAACTCTTGGTCTTCAAGCCAACGTATGAAGACACAATACTGCCATAAATTTCAGTACTTATTCAAAGTGTGTAATTCTGAATTAATGACTTTCTGACCTAAAGAATGTAGGATTGGTGTTTCACCATCTGTTCTGTACCATAATGCAAAGACTGCAAAGTAATACCACTTGTGTTTATTAGTACACCAATGTCCTACAAATTTTAAAAAATAATTAAACACTATTGAAGCAAGCCTTAAATGCAGCCCTTCAGCCTGAAAACCACTAAAAACTGATTTTAAAAATAAGTCAAGCTGTAGTGATTGCCAGCCTCCAGTACAGCCCCCACTAATTTAGACATCTTCATTGTGAAAGTAAGATCAGGGAAGAAAAAAACCCAACTAACCAACAAAACAAAACAAAAAACCAAAAAAATCAAAGAAAAGATGGAACTTGTCTGCATCAAAGTTGCCTTTACTGCTATGACAATGTAAAGCCACCCTGTTTAACTTCAGACAGAGGTCCTTAATTGAAGAATTTAATTACTACTGCTGTTCAGTAGCAGTCAGTAATGCCATACTTAGGGCAAGGTAATTTTCACAACTAGCTGTGCATTTCTGTAGTGCTTTTGTGTTACGTAAAGCATTCTGCTAAGATTTGAACTGCAATGTTGTGATGTATTTGAAACTATGCAATAGTATAAACAACCTCAACATTCATATAGCATTGCATTTGAAATGAAGGGGCTAAATAAACTAAGAGCTGCATCACTTAAAGAACATAGTGCTATACTAGGTTTTAATAAGAAAATTTAGATACAGAAAAAGTAGGGTATGAAAATAGTGTTTTCCTTCTCGCATTATAACTAAATTACATTAAGGTTTTTGTCAGTCTCACATATTACATTTAAACTCCCTTATTGATGGAATGGAAAGTATTCACATGTACATGATTACCCAGGTGTAAACTTGCACACATTAACAGGGAGTAGCTTTGTCGAGGATTATGACAAACCTTTACAGATTAAATGAGGTATTGCACAGATTAATAAAAAAGCAAAAGGCAACAAAAATATACAGCAAATTGGTAGAACATTTACATTATAATTTTACAGAATCCAGAGACAGAAAGTAGTGTTTAGTATATAATTCACCTTAAAAAAAATATATAATAATATATGATCAATCATCCCATTCATCATCATCCTCAAAGTCTTCTTCATCATCTTCATCCTCATCTTCATCTGCAAGTCAAGAAAAGCAAGTCACTTCCTTGCACAGAATTAACATGACAAAAGTGTTACTGATTTATCTCACAAGTTTCTGAAAAGAGAACAACCAGTTCAAGGTCGTCATGACAATACATTTGGTAATATTCTATTTTAAGACTGCTAGACACCACATTAGGTTTAGAGACTTACAGTCTGAAAGTTAAATCTAATTTGTTTCTTTTCTCACTCCTTCCCCCAGGTAGGAAAAATGTATCTTGTTTTGTGCTGGAGAAAAAGAATCAGTAACTCCTGTTTAATAGTTACTACTTATTACTCTTTCTTACAGAATATGAGAGTGGTCAGCTTGTTCCAGACTGGGTTCTAAACTTCAAGGACAGATTAATTTCTGAAATGTAAGTACTGCTTCCCCAGGTTTACTACATAATAGAATTTCTGTTTACTTTCCAAACAGATAAAAAACTGTATGTTGTAGCTAAAGACCATTGTGGATTCAGAAATATTCTAAGCTGTGTAATACACATCAACTTCAAAATCAATCTTTAACTTCATTCACCCTTCCACTATTTTTTACATACATCATACTTAAAAAATTGTAGCCTGTTAAAATTAAACTACTTATTTGTTAGGCAAGAGCATTTCCTTTCCTAGAAAACACTGCATTTAGTTCCCTTCTCGTATTTAATTTATGTAAAGTAGCAAAATTGAAGATTACTAGATAGGACAGCAAATCAACAAACTATACTGCACTTGTCAAATGCTCTACAGACTGAATCAAGGAATCAAGGCAAGCAATGGAAAAATGTATCAGAGCCTAAAAGGAAGAGATGTACCGAAATAGCTGCACTGCAGCTACTGAACTGCATTTATTACAAGTTGGTATCTGAGAAATGCAAATCCACTTGCAGCCCTAATTTTTCCAAGCACTTAAGTTGATTCAGTATTGGTCAGGGACTAGTCAAGTAACACTGGATATCCAATCCTAATCCAGCAGATGGCAGCCAAAGCCCACTGAGAGCTACAGCACAAGAGCTGAATCTTTGCACGAGCTTCTGCACGGAGAAACAATGTTAAACACCTTCCTTCCAAAATATTTTGACAACTTATTTTATCAGACAGCTAGTGGATAAAAATAAGTCAGTTGTCAATTAAAAAAAAAAATCTTTATAAAGATATTAACCTTGGTTTGTAACTTTTGATCCAGGATTATTGCAAATTACTACACCCCAGCAATTGAAAGCAGCATGAAGGAATCATTCAGCCCTCACCAGGGGTCTGCTGAGAGCATTCTATACTGGACTATATGCTGAAATCCATGCTTTTCTCTAACAGTATTTTATGATAAATAGAAATGTTAACTCTTGAAAACCTGACACCGTGAGGTCAGAAAAATTCCATCAGACACACCTGAAGAATGAATGGCTTTGCTCCTTTTCTGCATAACTTCCATTAATGCACCCACAATTCCTGAGGTGGGTGCAGGTGTAGGTGGTGCGCTCTCCTGACCATCAGATACCTTGGAAAAAAGGTTAGAAAGAAAGATGCAATTAGCAAAACAGAACTTGTGTATTTCGAGACAAACCTCCTTAAAGGATTATCAATTTTATTTTCTGCGAGAAGAAAGTGTGAAACAACTAGTTCCTTTAGCTCAAACTTCAAAGTCTTATTATATTTATTTAAAAAGTCAACTTTTTCTTTTTTATCATATAACACAACTGTAATTAGCCATACTCAAGGTTAAATATCTCAGCTCTGACTATCACAAAGCGAGTGCTCATCTAAAGGAAAGCTTCTTAATATGGTTGTACAGGCATGACTTATGTGGCTATGTAATCATTATTTTATCTTTGGCGTATACCACAAAATATTCTTCTCATCTGTGTTTGTTAACTGAGATTGCTTTGGGTTGATAATCCCTTCTGGAAGTAATTGTCTTTGATACTGCATACCTCTAGTTGCAAAGAAATATGAACAGACCCTCACACTTTTTACATCAGAAATCTCACGTGCAGAAGAGTGGCACAAAGAAGTACCAACAGGCAAAATTATTTAAGCTATCCAGTGAGATCAGTAAGCAATAGCAACAGTAACAGCCTATGCTGCAGCAGGACAACAGAGCCATCTCCCATGGGCAATACTTTACAAGCCTCAACCACTGCAGAGCACAGGTCCATTTTAAGATGGAAATACACATTATCCTAAACTCATCCCCTGTAGTTGTTTAGATGATTTTACTGAAGTATTCAGAAGAGCAGCAATCTTTCATAATTCTTGTGAAAGTTCTGTACATCTGTTATACTGTGGCATCATCGCTGTAGGATTTATGCTGAAAGCTTTACTCAGAAGTGAGAAATGAGTTTGAAACAAGGATAATTTCATGCACCAATACTCATCTAAAAACTGTGTGTTTTCTGCATTTTCTCAGTACTACTGTTTAAGTAATCACTTCAGAAACTCTAAAACTTACAATCCAACCCAAAGCAGAGCCACAATTTACTGTTCACACTGCCACACTGCAGCCATTTGCAAGTCCCGAAGTGACCCGGGTGAGAAACAGTTTTTACTCACAGATTTCAGCTGTATACCCTGTCGTATCTGGTCTAGCAGTGCATCTCTTCCTGAGCAGGACACTGGTCGACTGTTCTGTTCTACCTTCTTTAACTGAGCTCCTTCTCTGATTTGATCCAAGAGTGCTGCTTTGTTTCCCGCAGGAACTGGAAGCTGGTGATCAACCTCTGAAGGAAGGCCTGGTGGTGGAGGAGGACCGGGAGGGGGTGGAGGAGGAGGAGGTGGTGGAGGAACAGATGACCCACTTGCTGGTGGTGGTGGTGGAGGAGGAGGGCCAGGCGGTGCAGATGATGAATGCACTGGTGGTGGTGGAGGATACATCCGGTTTGGAGGAGGTGGGGGCACTGTTGCACCAGGTCTAGATGGAGGCGGGGGTGGAGGTGCTGCTGTGGGAGCTCTTGAAGGAGGTGGAGGTGGTGCCCCTCGGCCCCTAGCAGGGGGGGGCGGAGGGCCGGAGCTATGGGGAGGTGGTGGTGGAGGTGGAGGGGGTCCTCCTCTGCACGGTGGTGGCGGAGGTGGAGCTGAAATGAAACAAAACAACTTCAAATTACCTGCTACTCAATACCCGTAAGTCTTTCAGAGACTAGTGGAAAAAGAAAACAGGCTATGCCTTGCCTTTTGCAAGGATCTCTGTGCCTGTACAAATTTTACAAATTCTGGATTAAATTGAATATAGCTGAATAAAAAGCTATGCCTATATAGCAAACCAAGCTGAATATAGTCTCTAGCTCTTTTATGAATTTTGTAAGAGTCAAATTACATAAAAAGACTGATTAAAATTCAAACGAATCCTGTAAAGTTTTGTTGAGCTAGGACAGAATGAAAGAGAAAAAGGTTTCAGACAGTACACTTAAAGTGAAATACAAAGCTTCCACTTTATAATCTATCTATTATTTTATTAGGTAGTTACAAAAGCAAGTATTTTTTGAAGCAGTATCTTCTAATAACAAAAAAAGCCCCTACTAATGCGTTACAATGCAGCATAAGCTGACTCTTAGTCCCTTTTACCAAAAATTAATTTCAACAATATCTTTATGGCAGGGACCGTAGAAATGAAACAACTTCAGAGGCACACAAGGGATCATTTCTCTATGAAGTGGCCTTGAAATGTACTTGCTTTGCTAATGGCATTTTAAATAGCACTTTTCACTTCCTCTTTCATTAAGCATCTAATGACTTATTGTACTTTAAGTCGTATGCTTGTTACATGTATTTACTTAGTAATCCTGCTGCTCCCATGTAACTAAGAGAATTTGATTTCATATGCTTTTATAACATAACGAATATTACATTCAACAAGATACTTTTTTACTCTTCTTTTATCCCCTTCATGTAACTTGCAAAGAAAGTAGGCTGGCTGTGTCGAACATAGAGGGAAAAGCCCTAAAAATGGGATTTTGAGGAAACAGGAGACACTAGTACCTCGGTGCCTCCTTCCCATCTCATTTCTAGAGAAAGATATTGCTCCTAAAATCGCATTATGTTCTTACGTTCCACAAACTGCTCTGTTTTTTCCTATCCCTTCAAAGAACAACATAGGGAGAACTGCCTGTGAAACATCATCTATTTTCCAAGAGACATATTGCCAACATTCTTGATTTTAAAAACTCCCACCAGGTTTTGGCTGCTATGGCTGTAGTTTCCTTTGCGGCCACTGGAGGCCGGCATTATCAAATGTACCAACTCGGCGTGCATTACAGACAGCTGGGGTTTGAGCGCTACCGAGAAGAAATTCAGTACTGTCACGTCCCAGAGTCTGTACTGTCTGTAGATTTTAAACATAAAGGTTAAGTTCTTCTGCGGGGAAGGGGGTTATTTGCATCGTATCCAGAAAGATGTGCCACATCCAATCTATGGAAACAGGGTTCAGCCTGTCTGCACTCAACTGAAGTGAAATGAGAGAGGAGCAGCAAGGAGGGAGCACCATTACCTCACCCCCTCTCCCTTCCCCCTCAAACAGATGGTACAAGCAAAGCAAGAAGATAATTTGGTTTTTTTATAAATGCACATTAATCTGCACACTGCAATTAACAAAGAAGTTTGTACAATATTCTAGTGATGGTACTGTCACAAAAAAAACCCCACCACCAGTACCCAAACTAGGGAAAGGGCAGGGAAAACAGGAAAATAACTTCCATCTCAGCAGAATGACTTGTCTGCAACTCTCTAGTCAGCATCTTAGCAGGGTGAATGTGTAAGCACAGAAATTCTTGCAATAAACACAAAAAAATGTGTTTCAGTTGAGAAAGAACACTTCAAACAGCAGTCAAGCCTACACATCAAATAACGTAATTGTGGATAAACCCACTGAAATACTGGAGTATCTTATCTACCCCTATCAAAAAGCATAGAGGTAGATTATCACTGTGTATGTCAAAGAAGAGGCAGTTTTTCTTTTAATTGCATACATGCAAGTGGCCGTAATGTGAAGTTAAGAACATACGTAATAGAAGAATAGGCATTTTTAAAAGTTTTTAAGCTAGTCATATGACTCCAAGGCAAGTCTTCTCAATCCAATTTTATGGTTAGCAGTCAAGGACCAACAACGCTGTAAACGCTTAAACAGTTAATATGATATAAATAAGCTGACAGACTTCTTACTGAGAAAAAACATCACAATTCAAGTTTTGCTTGCAATTCAACTAAGAAGTTTGACTGCAATACTAAAAATTATAGTCAAACAGATGCAGACTAAGGTTTCTCATTTAGGAAAGAAATCACACAACAGCAGGAATATTTTGAAGCATATGCTTAAATGCCAGCTCAAATACATACCACTCCACCATGGGGGACCTAAGGAATAAATGTAACAAGTCATTGTACCCTGAATCTGTATCTCTTCAGTCACTTGAACAACTTTCTTACTGGTTTCAAACTGTTATGATTTCAATGGCGTTTACATAGTATTTCTCTTGCGTACTGTTCTAAGCAAATTTTTTCAAGTTTGACATAGGCAGTGTAATTTTCAGACTGACTTGCTGTGTTCCACTAGATAATGCATCAGATCACATTTAAAGGCCGGCAACAGCTTATCTGAGAATTTTCTTGCAGCAGAAGCATGCTCAAAATTAGTATGTTAAACTTTAAAATAGAAAAAAAGAACTTAAAAATAATATAAATTTTTCAGGTCTGTAGCTGTTCCAAGGCTCACTACATAGTCCTATCAGGGTAAACAGGCACTATACATACACACCTGCCAGCCATGTACTACTACTACAGCTGACAAAAGCATCATAGCTTCCAAGATTTTAATTTATTTATAAGATCGAGATTATAAATAAATATGTAACATATACATTCTGAAAAATCTGTATCAAACATACTGTGTACCTTTGCAGTCAGACGAAGTGCTACTGGAAATTACTTAACTAACATAAATATCCTCATTCTTCAGGGACAAGTATGCTCATAGGTCATGTATGAACATTTTTACATAGTATATAGTGTAAGGAAACATGGAATCCAGTGCCACTGCAGTGACATGAAGTCCAGAGAATCAAAAACTGCTCACCATCAACAGTTTCTACTCTAATCCTTAGGATAAACAATGACCTGCTAATTTTTATGCAGAAATAAAAGGAATCGCACCTTGTCTGCGCAGTTCATTTTTAACAGCTTCCACACCTCCTGTTTTTTCAATGAAATCATATATGACCTTTGAAGTTTCTTTGTCTTTTAGTTGCGCTTCTGAAATTCCACACAGATCAAACAGATTTTTCAGTTCTGGGTCTAGGTTGTTCACCTGCAAGTCAGATACAATAATTTTAACTGGCTTGAAATGCAAGGATATTTTTAAAATATCATTTGTATTGAGGGAAAAAAAACAACAAACCACAAACCATATAGGTGAATAGTAAAGCCAAGTACATGTCTGGGCTGACCTTTCAAGTCAGAAAGTACCATTTTAGGAGAGGTAAGTACCCTGCACAATATCTAAAGTTTTGCATCTTTTCCCTCTCAGTCCCAGATCCCTCCTACTCCTTTCTACTCTAACATCTGTTTACATCACATTACAAAATTACAAATTTTAACTATTTTGATATACAGTTAACTTTTTATTTAATGCCAATCTTTATAACTTACATTTAAGTCTCTAAAGTTTTAGTCATTCAGTGTCTTGAATAACTAATTAAATTACTTACATCAAAACCTGTGTTTGGATCCCAACCAACATGTCCAATGTGTCTAAAAAAAGCAGGAAAGTCCATTTAATCAGCATAAAAAAAGACCTCGTTAACTAAAATAACAGGACACCAAGATAATGGGAGATTAATACCACTTCTACCTCCAGTCTCACTAAGATATGAAGCAATTCTTACTCCTCAGTGCCCCACTTGAGAATGAAATAGTAAAACTTCCTTTACTCCCACTTTTCGTCCACAGCATGCTCCCTCAAAATGCTGTGCAGTGACATTACTCTAACTGGCAATGTCAGCATTACTTTTACCAAGTTTTATTCTGGGAAAGTACATCAGTGTAAGTGATGCAGCATAATTATTCAAAAGAACAAAATATTCCCTTGGCATTTAACCTCAAACTGGTTTTCCAATGCTTCACAGAAACGGATCTTTCTAACTCAAGCTCTTTAAATCCCAGTTGCTTTAGCAAATAAAGTACATTTATTTTGAAAGGCAGAAGATTATGACACCAATTATTTTTCAGGAGCACAACAGTTAATTCAGTAAAGTGACCAAAACCAAGTTTCATGAAAGTGAAGCTTAAAATGACACATCATAACTGCTCTAAAAGATTAAAGATACATAAGAAATGACATTAGTAAAAAATCCAACCCATTCCTCAAAGATGTATACATGCATGCTCTGCTTCCATCACAAGATATGGGTCCCAGCCAATGCATCTGAGTAAGTTTGTGAACAGAAAGCCAAAGATAAAAATATGGTAAGTAATTTCTGCTATTATGACAAGTCAGGACCCACATGTGTATTTTTCACAACAAAGCACAGCTAAGCAAGAACAGCTGTAAGAATAAGAGTGTTAGAGATGACCATTGAGGCTGAATATGAATCTCCACTGAGCCGACAACTTCAATAAGGCATCTCTGTGTAGCTAAATTGTTTTCTAAGGTAATTTTGGATAGCAAGTTACTTTTTGTTTACAGCTGCAGAAACTCCTCACCTGTGTATAAGCTAACCTGCTTTTAAACCCCACACCATTCCAGTTAGCATTCACTGTAGTTCAGGTTACACCAAACAATCACACATTCAAGTCCTGAGCATTTGCAAGTGTAATTGACACAAAAAAACCAAAACCCAAAATCCCAAACCAAAACCAAATGCCAACAAAAAAACCCAAACCAAAAACCGCCAACAATCCAAGGCCCAACTCAGAAAAGTACTTACTGGAAATTAGACGGTGTTCCAATATCTGCTTTTGTCAATCTCCTTTTTTTAGTTTTTCCTTTCTTTTTCTCTTTGGTATATGAAATATTGTTGACTTGTGGAGTATAAAATCTGTTAGTTGTAATTTCTGGGTTTTTGATATCAACAGTTGCCATTGGTAGATTTGGGCCTGTGAAGGTAAAGTACAGGTTTTTTACTACTGTGTTTCAACAAAGCCGTATTTAATCCGCAAACTTTGGGAGGTTTTTCTGAGCTGTAGAATACTTATAATGTAGCCATAGCTCTACAAGTCACAAGCATTCTGCTGGGTTTCAGATGTATAAATGAAGTTATCCGATGAAGAAAAAAAAAAGTGTAGCTACAACAGAGCAACAGAAAAATTTTCTAAAGGAGTATTTGTTTTTTGCCATCTGCACAGAACACATGAAATGAGACACATTAAGACACAACATAGCTACAGTCCCAGACAAGATCAAAAAAGTGACTTTCATAAACACTAACACCCAAACACCCAGCAGGCTGCTACCTAGGCATCACACTAACCTGATCTTACAGGAGACAGAACCTTTGCTTTAAAAAGCCCCAAGCAGAAACGCCTTCTACCATCACATGTAGAAACTGAACATCACAACTTCAGAATGCTGCTCTGGACACACTACTGTCTTCAAATATGGGACAATATCTATGGAACTATTTAGGATTTCTTACGTCTTACTCCTTTCAAAATAATAAAGTCCCAGATAAGAAACAGCTTGAAGAGATAGTAAAAACAGCACCAGAAATACAAACCTTGCTCTTAATTATAATCAGTTCTGAATTATTACTCTAGTTATTTAATATGAATCTGAATTACACTTCTGCCAATTTCAGCATTTTAATATTACATTACTTGCCTAATACTAGCAAATAAACATATCTAGCATGTGTTCCAGTCAAATTTTTTTAGATTTGACAGAAGGTAACTGTTGACATAAGCCAGTGATAGCAATATTTAAATACTAAGAGGTTGAAGGCAGAGCAGAATCACAGAATACTAGGAGTTGGAAGGGATCCACAAGGATTATCAAATTCAACTCTTAAGTATGTATACATACATACATACATACATACATATACAAAAACGGTAAGTAATTTCAGTTTTGGAAGAATGAAATTAAGCAGTTAATTGAAGACTAGTTTGGCCAGAAATAGTTTGAAAATGTTCTCTCCTGTAAATTAGGACCCAATCGTTCACAAATCAGCTAAAGTAAGACTAATGCACCTAGTCTCACTGGGCAGATAATAAAAAAAGTCTCATTAGACTAAATATGAATGCTATTTTGACACTATTTTTTCATAACTGTTTTGTATGGATAATTCAAAAGCTCTCTAAAAATTCTGAAAGGACCGACAGGGCTTATGTTTCACAGTTCAAAGACAAAATCAGAAAGGAGAAACAGACAATACAATGGATAACATAGCTGATATTCGTAGTTAAATACCTCAGTGGGAAGCACCTAGTACTGGCCAGCACAACAGAAACATGACACTGGGCTAGACAAAACTCATCTAAAGCATATGACAATTCCTACTCTCCCGTAGGAGTCTTAAAAGATTTAAACCTGCATTGAAACTGCAGGAAAAAGAACTCCTAACGTGTTTTCTCCTAAGCAGAAATGCTTTGATTTAGAAATGTTATGATGTAGACAACTGTCCTTTGAGAATACCGAAACACAAACTGACCCCTTATCATGATACAAAACAATTTGCAATGTTAAAATTTCACTCAAAGTTAGTTTTGAATTGACTAATCATCAAGTATTATCAACTCAACAAGTGAAGTTAAGTAAAAGCTTCAGGATGAATTGAAAATTACAGTTTTAATTTCATTAGGCACAAAACTAAAAAACTAGGAGTTAATTTTCCCTTTAATCCCCTAGTATACTTTCTGTTGTATTCTCTCTGTTTTCACCTATTATATTAATATTTACAGTTTCAGTAGCTGTACTGACATTCAAAAAGAAACTGGTACCTTTGCAATGCAATTAAGTTTGAGATAGTCTCACAATTCCTAACATTCTTTACATGCAAAAAGGTGCATTTTCAAAATTCTGAACTAGCCATACATGGTTTTAACCATGTAAAGCAGCAGCCATTTGCAAAACGAAGTTTTATTCAGCTGAGCTTAAATCAAGGAATGACAGCCTGACTCCTTGACACTGATAATATTCATACAAAAAGTCACAGTAATGAAAATTTTTCTTACCGTCAGGTTTAGACCTTAGATGTCCACGAGGGATAAAAGAACTTTGGAAAGAATTATACTCTTCTAGAACTGCCATATTTATACCCAGTAAAATTTTTCCCATCATAAGACATGCACCTTCCCCATCAGGTGTAGACAGCTCAATAAATGAAGATGAGAGAGGCATATAGAGCTCATCATTGGGAAGCACCTGACAGTACAGTGGCCTTAAGCATCCACTGTTACCAGCATCTGTGACATCTTCAGAAGGAGCTCCAGAAAACGTTGTACAGAACATTTTGAAATATTAATTCTATGAAATTCTCTGTATTTTATTTAGAACCTCTCTAGGCATCTGTCCCAGACTACAGACAAGATATGCAAACTGTTCTAGTTAACAGCTGAAATAAAATTCTGCCACATGGTTCTTCAATGTTCCCTCAAAACCTAATACTCTGCAAATCCCTGTTTCATCCAGAATTTCACTGAGGTCAGTTCAACCACAATAACTCTTCTTTATTTGCATAGAGACCTAGCTATTACACATGAGTAGAACATAATCCCAGGAAATTACAGACTAATACATTTTACATAACTGTTAATGCCAATTTGAGTTTAATCCTGCAATTCTACAAAAAACCCCTCCAAACAAACAAAAAAACCCAACAACCAAAAAACCCCAAAACCCTAGAAAAACCCCAACCCACAACCTGAAGTCCATATCACTGAAAAGACAGCATGCTTTTTCCATGCAGCTTCAATGTACGCAGAAAATCCAGACTAACAAGCCCCACTAAAAGAAAATTCCCCACAGTATTTCAAGCAAGGATCATGTGAGTACAGAAATGTGACTGTTCTTGTTTTTCAGTTTTAGAAGTAATTACACATAAATACCCAGCACAAAAAAAAAAAAAGAAAAAAAGCAGGTGTTACATCTTTCTTTCCCCAACAGAATTTCACTGCATATGGAGAGTAAAACAAAATCTAGCTGATACTACAACAGGTGTGGGTTTTTTTTCCCAGTTACATACTTACAGTCTCAATTCCAAATACTGAAATGCAAAGTCTGTATAGCGTATAACCCTGTGGCCTGTGACTGCTGAGGGCATGGCCACACAACTCCTTGCCAGCAGAGAAGTCAGGCATTACGAATCTCACAGAATCAGAATAGGCAAACGGACAGATAGTGAAAGAGTATGTGGATGTCCCAGGGAAACAGATTATTAAAAAGCAGATATGCTGAAATATTTGAAGTCATTATAAACCTGAAACACAGAGCACAAACCCTATGTCTTCCACAGAATATTCAGGATAAAGGCATAGGGACATTGATGGCAACTTTAGTATGCAACTATTTTTCTCAGAAAAATATTGCTGCTTGAGGTCTTACAGCAAGAATTATGAAGAGCATTTCAAGCATGAAAGTTTATGCAGGTTTAGTTTTCTTAACTCTGATTCTAATGTAGGACAGCAAACTAGACAAACAAATTGTTGATCTTACAGTAGAGACAAAGGCTAAATTGTTTGCGGTAGGTGGTACTACACAGTTAACACTTCTGTTTTAATTCCCATCTACTCTGCAGACATTGCTATCAGGGATGCACTGCTTAGATGAGCAGAACACCAGTTAAAACCCTCTGAAAGCTCAGAAAAGCTGGCAAGACAATCACAGGCGGTACCACTATGAGTGTTTCAAAATTTACTAACCCAGTCACAGCTGAAGGAATGTATACTAAAAATGCCTGGTCTAAACTGATGATTGCTGAACTTCCTCAAAACTAAAGTGTTCATGAAAATGAAAAAGCAGTTTTTTTAGAAGTATGAGGGAGGCTTTATTTGGGTGCATAAAACGTATCAGTACTTACTGTAATGCAGGATTAGTTAAGAATTACGTATTTTGGTGACCTCCAAGATGCTTGAATGACTTGGCTAATACAAATTTTAAGACTACCACCTCACACCCTAAGGGGACTTCAGAAGATCAGTTGACTATACCCTTGCTCAAGCAGCAAACTCACAGATACAGTGATATGACTTATGATCTGGATCATCAACAGAAATATGACAGGAAAGATCACTTTTTAACTTCAGTGTGAATTCAGAAATCAAAGACACCAAACTTTATAGTCATTGATGTGCATTTTTCACTTGATTTTAGAATAGATAGTAAAAGACTTCTGGATCAAAAGGATACATAATTTCACTCTTTCCATCAATTAACGAGAGGATCTCCTGAGTAACCTTTGTCTTCATACTAGTGAGACATATGCCTGAGAGGTAAATGGTTTCAAATAATTCTTCATTCAAAAACAAGTTTTAATATTGACAAACATATGACATACAACCAAACTACTAGTTACATGGTTACCCAGATATACTGAAATTGAAATTTTATGGATGTTCTATGAAATCCATCATCATTATACCTGCCTTTAAGACAAACAGACTAAGTGTGTGTACAGTGATCCTATACATGCATATTCTGGAGACCAAGTAGCACATGCAAGGTACAAAGATTTCTTCTCAGTTTAAGCTGAAAGGCGGGCACTTTATCCTATTTGCAACAAAATATGCTCCTCCAAAAACGTTCTTTAAAAATGCCAGCTAAGCCATAAATCTTTCAAGCCACAACTAAACAAATACCAAAGAACAGAAGCGAAAGAAATACAGTAACCTCCAGAAGAAGAGTTTACTGCTTCTGCCACTACATGAGTATCCCGAACAAGACTGAAACAAAGCTATACATAAACAGTAAATGACAGCAACAGGAAAAAATAAAATGCAGTGATTCATGCAAAAAGCTTACCATTTGGTGGGTCTCGTCTTTTTTCTGTTGAAAAACAAAAAGACATTTATTCATAGATATCACAGGAAAAATTAATTCTAAATTTTAGTTTCTAGTGAAGCTTTCAATGACCTGGACCTCAAGAATGCATTAATATCCTTAAAGTCTACTTGTGCAGTTGAAAAAAAGCATTACAGAACAATAAAAACCCAATCTTAGATAAGAACTGATTTCAAGTATGCAAACTGAGCAGGAGCATAAGGTAATAGCTATGGAGTTGGTTTCAGGCATTTCAACTATGAAGTAAAGTGAAACATTCAAAAAGCACCTGTTTTAGTACAACCTATCAAAGTTTTTTGAAGCATATGATTTCCGATGTTCATGGAACAACTGTTCTTTCATTTTTACTTGAAATTCAACTAGCACTCTTACAGAGTATTGTTCTTCCACAGAACCTAAAATTTAATTACTTTTTGATTTATGCAAAGAAAGGAGGAGACAGAGGGGCAAGACACTTTACCTATGTTATTCAAGAGTTACAACAATATGAACAATCTGGAAAAGAACTAGAATTTCCTTGGTACCAACATGATATTCTATTCACAGCACCACACTGTTTCACACACCATAATTTGGCTCAATGATTTAAATTTTAACCATTTCACATCTCAATATTCTCAGCCTGTAATTGCAAATTCCCCTAAAGATATTTCTTTCACTTACTATTAATTCCTATTTACTCCCAGTAAACATTTACACTAGAGTTTTGTATCTACACACACACTCAAGAATTTTGGATTTAGCAGCACCCGTAACTGCAAGCAGTCTATCACATCACCACATCAAAAACCACAGCTCTGTTAGGAAGGCTGTACATCCCTCCCTTTCAGATCTGGAGTATCCATAATCTAACAGGTACTCCCCAGACTTTTGTAATAAGAATTCATAACAGGCATTTCAGCTTTCAGCAACATCCAGAAAAACTTGTATTTTTTCAGACTCACAAACATAGTAAGAAGAGAGAAGGTGCCTTCGCAGATGGTGCTGACCTTGTCACATGAATACTTGAAAAACCAAAAAACTATACAATCCTAAGTGTGCAAGGGAAGTCAGTCTCATGTCAGTCTGCTGATCTTCAGGTAGGAATAAAGAATCTGTCAGGATCATGAACTTTCATGGGAAGAAGATGAAAAACCACTGAGAATCAGCTTTTGATGAACAAGCCTTAAAGACAGACAGTTGATTCTTAGGTCACAGCAGGTTAGTTTCAGACACAGAGGTAGAGAACCTCTGCAAGGGTGCCTCAGCATAAGGTATCAGGTCTGAGGGGAAGAAAAATGGAAAGAAAAGAAAAAGGCGGGGGAAGGAAAAAATAATAAGAAAAAGCCTTTTTGGCCCAATACCGTGCTTACTCTTCCTAAAATATTCAGTTTAAGAAACCGTATCTTGTACTGCCCAAAAAACAAACAACCCAAACTCAACCTTTGGACCACAATTAGAGTTTTATTCAACAATTCAGAGACAGCACAGAAAGTGCAGGACTACTTCAAGTCATCTGGCACAGGATGGGAAGCTGGCAAAAACAGGAGGTATTCCTAGGAAGCATTAAGTGTCTTGTGTCAAATCATGGGAATCCACTGCAATTTTCATTGGAAGAAACAGTTCAAGACAAAAACCAGTGGGAAACAAAGCAAGACATTTTATAGACTTCCTGTAATTTTTGCTGGACAGATTAATTCGTGGCCCCAAAGAGACCAGATGTGTTTTTCTATAGTTCCCACTGCTGACAAGAAAGTATGAACTTTTGTTCCTGAAGTGCTGATGACCTGACTGTAGAGGGGCATATTTCTCCATTTTGAAAAACGAAGATGCCTACTGATTGAAAACAGATTAACTTCAGCAGCTGCCGGTGTCCAAAAAACACAACTCTCTTTAACAAGCAATCCTGAAAATGAGAATAAACTCTGATGGGACTTGATTCCAATGCAACCTGAGCACTTTAGAGATGCCGTTGTCACCCAGGCAGCAAAAACCAAAGCTGTGACCAAAGATGAAAGAAAAAAACCAAAACAAACCAATAAATCCCTGTCCATATTAAGCACACAGCCTGAAACTTATGAAGTGCATTATGAGGGGACTCAGGAGCTAAAAGCTTGTGAAGGAAAAAGGCAGCTTCAGAGAAGGTTAAGAGAGCTTCCATACATGAGCTACAAGAGGTCCATAAAAATTAGTCAAGAAGTCCCCTACTTTAGAAACAACTACCTGCAGTTAAGAAAAAGTGTCTGCTGCCCTTTTAGTCCTCAGCATGTGGAGAAGGCCTTATGTTCACATTAACATTTCTGAGGCAAGATAACAAAAACACAAACTAATAGTACCTATGTGCAAGACTACCCAACTGATACAGTCCTACAGTGGCAAGCACTGAGAAGAGAAACACTGCTCACCCTGCATACTGGGGGAACTGTTTGGGATTGGTTAAGAAGTAAATGGAGAGATTACTTAACTAAACCTACCAGAGAAATTAATTACAGTAAATTCTTCCCAAGCTAAGGCTAAAAATTTGACTAAAAAAAATGCCCCAAAACAGGAAAAAAAAAAACACTATCCCTAAAAAACCCAACCCAAAACATAATTTAGTTAGTTGAAAACCAGCACAGTATTACAAACATTGGGGCAACAGATCAAGAATTCTTTCTGTGTCTTTCCCCACCATTCTGTTCTCTGCTCAATATTTTGTACATTTGCAAGCTTTAGTGCATGGTCTATCTGTAGCCAAACTTCACCTCTCTGGACCTCCAGATGGACTTACTCAGGGGCTATCTGTATACTGGAGTGCATGTCATGCACATAGTGAGGAAGAGCAGAACACTTGCCTCTTCTCTTAGCTGTTAGCATTTTGTGAACTGGCCTCGGCAACAAGTCATAGCTCTGTGAGTGAGAACTGCTGTTCCTACTACCTTCTAACAACATAAGCTTTCCATAAGACTCCTGGAAACATGTTCTAGCAGGTCCTGAATGGTATAACAGGGAGCTAAATGATCACATGGAGTACTCATTTGAGTTGAATGCATCACAGGTGGCACTGCTATGAAATAAAATATATTTTTGAAAGCATGGGACTTAAAATCCCATTAAAATAAAAAAGCATCAAAACTACCAGACTATTACCTCTGCAACTGAGAATATAAGATGCATTATAATATACAATGTATATGATATATGTATATTATATGTATATTACATATTATATATGTAATATACATTGTAAATAATAGACAACCATTATATAATTTGCATTATATATAAATCTATGTATAAATTATAATATGTTTTATATAAGCATTTACAGATAAACAAATAAAAACAAACACCAAGAGCAAATCAGCTTTGGTTTGGACAAGTCCAAAGCCTGTTACTTTAAAAGCACAATCAAACAGTCACAGTGACAAATACAGAACTCCATCTGGTGGCTTGACTAAGGAATCTCATCACTCTTAAATTCTTGAAATATTTTGTTTTGAGGGTTGCTTGTTTGTTTTTATTTTTGGGGATTTTTTTGGTTTTTTAAATAAAGTTGTCTTGAAATTTTAAGTCTTTGGGGAGAGGGAGTTGTTTGTTTGTTAAGACAATAGATGGAATAAACATGGTGTAACATGAGCTTGAGCACACATACCAAGATATTAGTTCAAAGAGTAAATGAGAAAAATTTGTGTGGTCCTATGGGAAAAAAAAATCTATGTGGAAGGAAAACTGTGAATGGGAGGTTTGACTGAACTACTATTTTTAAACAAAGTTTGTTATGGCCAATAATACAAACATGCATCCTCCCGAGTCATGTCTATGCACTCTAGCACTGTCTTTTAGACATACAATGGAGTAAAACTTCAGGAACAGTAGATGAAAAATTACTTTTACACCATGAGTGCGAGAAACATTAATGCCACTTCTTAATGATCCCACCTCTCCTCATGAAACCTCAGGAATTTATTCGGAGCAGAGGGAATCTTAAAGAAGTCATTTAAGCTCCTGGAACAAGTGCGCTGCTCCTGAGTCACCATACCTTAATGAAATCCAAGTGAATACATACAGATCATGCATGTAGCCAGTAACACTTTCAATGATGGCTCTCCAAGATGAGGGCTTCCTCCTTTTACAGTAGTCTACACTGAATTGCTTATGCAATTCGAATCCAGAATGGACTACAAAAATGCATCCTGTAGCTCAAACACAAGTCCACACTACAGCTTACAGCAAGCCTGAACTCATCCATGTGTTCCCAGCCTATGTTTTGTATCACTTTATCCTTCATGGACATACGGCTGTCGGGACAGGCAAGTTGTATAAGGGCTCCCTGGAAAATGACCAAGACAAGACCTGTAGGAAGCCTGAGCTCCCTTTAATGCACTGACCATGTTCACAAGGCATCCTGCAGCTGGCAAAAAGCAAGCTGTGCTTCACTCTCCTGTGCTGCTAAGGACAGTATAGGCACATCGTGTCTTCTGTTCTTGGCCTGAGCCAAGATCACTAGTTCTGAATAAAAGATATTTCTCTACTAACTGCTGGATCAATGCCAAAAATTCATTCACATGAACTACTGAACATACCAGATGGTAAAATCCTTGTCACAACCCACTTGGACCAAATTTAAACAAATCAGTTATAAACAGCCCAGAGCTAAAAGAAGGTTTAGTAAAATGTGAAAACAGCTTAGAGAAAAATTCTAGTTTTCCCATTGTCAGCTTACCATTTTTGTTTCGCCCAGATCTATATTTTCAATTACCACAACCTTGAGGTCTCAGCTTACATGGAAACTGATAGCATGGAACAGCCAGTTAAGTTACTTCAGAAAAAAAGACTAATTTTTGCACAATAAAGAAACACAGTTTAACAGCATAATTTCTTCAAAATATAAATATGGCAGTAGTGCCTACAGTAGCTTTCAGACATAGCAGTAGCTTCCTGCCTTCCCCCCAAAACAACATAAACAAGCCTATATTTAAGATTAATTTGAATATTTACCAGATTTTCTCTGCCGTCTTCCAAGTAAATCTGTTACTGTTTTGCGGAATAGTTTAGCTTCCTCTTCATTAGCAAAATTAAGACCAACTTGACAAGTCTGAAAAACATTAATATCCCCCCACCCATGACTAAGAAAATGTTTCAAAGGCTTTCTTAAAGGTCATCTTACACCTTCTAAAGGCGTAACTAGAAAAAATATCATCACTGCGAATTTGAAAGCAAGTCTTAGTGAAACATTCCATCTTAGGAATGTCTAACTATTGATCAATTTTCTAGAGATCGTGGCTAACAAATTTGAGCAAAATCTTGTAGCTCAAAATCAAAAGAGGGGGGAGAGGAAAATCTGTGCTTTAAGAATATACAATACTTCACAAACATCATCTGCAAGGCAAAATTTAATTTCATTAAAGAAAGTCGAAAATAAAGAACTGCATTTTATGCTTCTGTACTATGAATTAAATTTTCTAGTTGAGATACCAAAAATAATGCCTTTTATAAATAAGCTTGAAAAGCTTCAAGAAGCACAGGTCATATTGCACTTTCATAAATAATTTACACAATGAATTAATAACCTCAGATACATTAAAAGAAGGTAATGTTCAAACCAAAGGCACTTTAAACAGGTATTCAAAGACATTAAGACTCACATCTCCAGCAAAGGTATGAAAATATCCTCTAGGACTATTATATACAAAGTTATTGTACAGCTCCTGCTCCCACAATAATTTCCCATCCTGAAAAGAAGAAGAAAAAAAAGACTGAAAAATTTCAGATGAAATTGTAGAGTTTAACTTCTTTCACAATAGAACCTGTTAAGAATTGGATGCAGCACAGTGTTAAGCATCTTCTGCGCTATTAACCCAAAAAATGATCGCAACCAAAATCCAAATACAGTGGATCTTGTGGAAGAGTTGTGAAAGCCTATTCCATTGGGTCAGTGACCAGTCATAGGAAGCTCAGTTGGTTAGAGAACAGTGCTAATAACACCAAGGTCATGGGTTTGATTCCTGTATGGGCCATTCACTTAGGAGTTGTGGATCCCTTCCAAATCAGAGTATTTTGTGACAAAACAGCAATGGCAATAACGGAGGCTTCCAGTCCCTTGTTCTTATCTCAGCCTTGACTTGAAAACACAACCTAGAAGAACAAAAATCTCATCTTTTTAAGAAGTTTCATGTATTTAAATGACATTATAGTTCAGCACCCAAGGAAGATATTTTTCACGAAGTCTTAACAGTCAAGTGACCAAATTGCAAGCTCAAATGGAAGTGCTGACTGGCAATCCTGAACAAATCTGAGAGACTTCAAGCACTGAAGGCTGACAGATAACAAGCTGTTCCTCTCTACAGAGATAACTGGAGTCTTTCCAAAGTCTCAGCACAGTCAGTAGGACTTATGTTTCTTAGTATCATTTTTGTTACGAAAACAAGTCTTGGACACTTCATCCCTCAGTTCCCACTGGCTTGGGTGAATATTGTAATGGGACAATGATCTTCAGTATGAGTGTATATATTGTGAAGGGGGGAATGAAAAAAAAAAAAAAGGCACCAATAAACCCCCCAAAAGTCAAAATACACAACTTGTTTGTACTGCAGGTTTCACATGCACCAACACACTGATCAGAAAGTTTCCACCCATACAGAAGACAGCACCTGTTTTTGTTAAACCATTCAAAGTAGCAACACCGGCTAGAATTTTGATGGCTATCCATCAGTGACACTATACAAGCTTCCACTAATTTGAATGATCAGATCTGTAGAGGGCAGCACCTGAGAGCTGTAAAAAATTGAGTTTGGTATTTATTTCAACCATAAAAGATGACTACAAAATTGTTTAAATTTATAATACCTGAGAAAGTTGCACTTACCTATTAATAAGCACTGTAATTGCACTGGTTAAAGCACAACATTCACTTGAGAATTTCTATGAGTTCTTCGCTACGACAACCAACACTCATTGAATTCAAAATGGAAAATGCACAGAACTAAGTTTGAAGAGTCAGCGGGGGGAAGGGAGGAAGGATGCTTACCTTAATGTCAAACATTCTGATAAAATATGACCTCTGCGGATTGTCCTTTACAAGGCAAGCTACACCACAGCACTTCTTTGACCACATGCCATTGCGATCTGCTGCATATATTTGAACAACTGCTGAAGACATCGTCTAGAAAAAAAGGGTAGCTATTACTTTTAAGGCAAAAATCATTAATTCTACAAATGATCCTTTACCAAAGCATCTCTTAATTCTGTTCCTTATTCCAGGCAGCAACTTTGCTGATTTCCCATGTAATACTACAGTAGACTTCAAATTACTCCTGCGCTTCAGATTTTTACTTCTACGCAAGAACCCAACTGGAACCTTTTGTTTTTGTTCACAAAAACTAGCAAAAAGGTTTTGCCTGTAACAAGCAGACCAGTGACTATGGTGGTCACACAGAGAAGTGCAAGGAAATTTGTTTCTCTTCAGTACTTCAAACTGGATAGAAACACAATACGCAACCTGGAACTGTAAATTACATAGTGCCTGGAGACACTCCCGGGTACTGGAAGACAACTGTCTACATTGCTCAATCATTCAAATGGTCTCTGGCGCAATTTTAACCTCTGTCAACTAGAAAACTCCTAAAATTCTTGGGCATGGCTTGAGAATTCACATAAGCTAGGCAATTTAAAATTGTCCTGTTTTCAAACTGAGACATTTTAATAAGATTATTCCACACCAGATTGCTTCAGTCACTGGGAATATTCCTTAGCATACATGTCCCACCTTAAGAGTCCTGTGAGAGAAGGAAAAGCAAAGTCCTTAAATAATATTTATTTAGCAGTCAAGTCATATAGACATAAACCTTAGATGCTCTGTAATGGGACAGACCAGAGGCTATCCAGCCTAAGATCTACTCTCCAACAGCACCAGATGCCTAGGTAGGAATACGGAAGTACACCATTACAACCATGGAAGCATAACCCCAGCAACTGCCAGGTTGGAGCTCGAAGCTCCCTGAGCCACCATATGGTTTATAGCACATACAGAATTTTTCCTTTGTCTAATGGCTCTTCAAACCCATGTGAACTTTGAGCACCAGAACACTGACAGGATCGTATCTCACAGTTCACTTAGGCACTGAGTAGTTAACCACTTTTATCTAGATGTTTGCCACCTGCTAGTTCCAGTTGACTGTCCCTTTGTATTCTTGCAACAGGACAGTGTTAATGGCTTCACAGTGGCTTCTTCATGCTGCACATGCTTTTATAGATATTTGTCACACTTCTTTATCCTGTAAGTTCTCTACTGTTTAGGGAGTGACACTAGTTTTAAGTCATTCTTGTAGCAAGAAAAAAAAATTATTGTACACTTCAATTACCCTTGTCACTCTTACATGGATCTTAACTAGTCCTACGACATCTTTCTTTGACTAGAGATGAGACTTATCCTATTTGAATCCAGTTTGTTAGCCTTTTGAACATAGGGTCACAATAACAGTTTTCTGTTTTGTTCTCTATTTCACGGTCAAAGAGAGTTCTATTTCCTTTTTTACTATGAAGTATTAAGCAGATATTTTCAGAGATCTGCTATAGTTCCATGGTCTTTCTGGATGAATCATACCTAGTCTAAGTAATGGGCTCCGTATTAGATTTTCCCCACCTGCTCCACAAGGACTATTTTACCTTCATGAATTCGAGGAGACATCTAGAATGTAGGCATGTCTTGTTGCATTGTAAGATTACCTATGAAATATCATTATCACCACAGCCACACTTTTCAACTGGTTTAAAAAAACCCAAAAGAATAAGTTTCATTGGATTCTTTTATTTGAACAAAATTGGAAGTTTTTTATAAGAGTCAATGTAGCCAGACCGAAAGCAATGCCTTGGGGAAGCTCTATAACCTTTGCCCAAAAACTGTGATGTTAACTGTCACAAATCAAGATATAATTCTGTTCCTCTTTGCAGCCACCTTTTCAGAAGTTGTCAGAAGGACTAGTAATCTTTCTGTTAATCTGGGGAAAAAGTTAAGGCATGGTTGCCTGATAAAAAGAGTGCTTTGTAGTTGTAGAGCATTTGAGGAGACAACAAAGTGTGGAGTAAAATTTCTCTCCCTATAATCTACAGAGTTATATGAATAATTTAACCATAACTGCATTTGTCAGATGAGTAAGAAGGGGACTTGGGAATTAGCCATGCTACCACAACAAAACAGTTATACTTGCAACCTAATGTCAGCAAAGATATGCCATTTTCCCCTCTATGCTGCAACAAGGAATGTCTGAATTTTGGCCAGACTCTGTTCGAAACTTCTTCTCTAACATCCCTTTTTTCCTCATGTCTCCAATAACATCTTCACTCTTAAATTGATAATGTTGTAGACACAAGAAAATACAAAGGAGCCAAGGTGGGCCATTCTACAGTTCACATTCAACCACAGCACCTATCTCACCACCTGTGCAGGAAACCTTCTCAACACCCCAAAACAAATATAGCTCCACTAACCTCCACCCAACAGGACCACCCACAGAAATGGGTGATCTGGCAGGAATCATGCAACTTAAATTTAAGGCACAGGAGACAGTGAACTGTGTTGATACAGGGCTCCCTATACCTTGCTTCCTATCATACATAACAGCAAAAGCACCAACTGGATTATCTGGGTAAACCAGTAACTGTCATAACTCGATGACAACTATGTATAAAATCTTGAGCCAACGCCTTCCCCATGAGCTGAAAGAATATTATATAAAATGTGTCCTCATTCTGCATAATCGTACTACTTGTTTAACATACACTTGGATACCCTATAAGGAGAGCTTAATTTACAAGTTACAGACAATTTCACTGAATCTAAAGTAGGTGTTGTTTTGAGGTCTACCGAGTTTAGAGTTCAATTACATTGTAACTTAGTCATTAGAATTGCACAAATTCCTAGTGTTGACATTCTGCAATGACGATTTCACATGTTAGAACATATAGTTTATGAATTCTGCTGTTACATCACTCATGTTTTTTTATTAAAGGGGCAATACAGGAAAAAAATACAAGGTTTATTTTTACCAGGGAGAGGCGGACAATAAAATCCAACTCCTTTTACTTCATCCACTGTTCATTTTCATTACATAAAGCAGCAGTGCCATGTGTTCTGCTATTCAGCTTTTGGAAGATAGGTGCCAAAAATATTTAATCATCCATACCCTTTGGAAATGTACAGATTTATCAGCAAAATTTAAAACCTGAGAAAACATATGAACCATTAACTTCATCTATTCAAGCTATTCATTACGAATCCTAGTCACATAAATTCAATTAAACAATTCAACGTCACTGCACAATTGCAGCATCTGAGAACATTTACACAAGTATAGCAATTTTAGTATTCTATTGCATTTTCTAAGCATTCACTGTCAGCTCAGTTTCTCATAGCATTCTTGAAGAGAATATGGCATTTAAAAGTATGGGTTCTTTAAAACTGTATGTAAATATTTCTTCTACTACTGTGAATTCAGTAGGTCACACTACTGATCCAATTTAATGAGTGCATGTTTTTCTGAGATAAAGTAAGTGACTTTGTTATTTAATACCTAAAGTTATTACTGTATTTTCAGTATGAGAATTTTGAAATTGTCACTACTGCTTGCCAGTTTTGGTGAGGACCCTGTTCTTTTTATACAGCTGTATATTTGGAAAAGGTGCACATGGGAAAGAAATAAGGAAGCCCACCAAAAACTAATGGGCCATGGAGTTGAAAACCAACTCCTCTCAGTTCCCATCACCTTCTCCAGTCACCCTCCAGCTGGAGGACGCCATTGGTTCCAGGGACTTGTCATACCCCTCAAGTTGATGAGCGACGAAGCAGTAAGTCTGGTGTTGTCAGCTGTACACTGGCTGTTCCACTGGCAGAGTTGGTCTTACCCTTCAACATATGTACTGCAGAATATGTGGTATCAACAAAAGGCTCATGAAAACACCTTTTGCCTGCAAAACATAGCCACAACTAGTCATCACACATTTGTAGAATGTGATCACAGCAACCACTGACAGCTTCCAACTGGGCAGCAGAGAGCTGTGTACTTTGATCAGCTTCTGGTGTGAACATTTGTTGCAGTGGCCTGTCAAGTTAATAACTTGCAGTAACTCAGTGTTTCTCGAAAAACAGTGAAGCAAGTCAACACAGACAGTGGTACATCTCATTATAAGAAAGAGTCATCACAATAGATGACTTAGG
>VWZG01001497.1:7573-20717 GCA_013396735.1 Grallaria varia | reverse complement strand
CAGCTCCTGTACCACGTTCATGACTTGAAGAAAGACAGCATTCTCAGGCGACCCCAGAAGCATGTAATTCTTAAAAAAAGGGCCTAAAAAACAATATGAAAGAGATGCACGGGGGTATTAAAACATACCTCGTAGACTCTGAATCAACCGATCATTTACTGTGATGTTACTCAGCAGCACTGCCTGAAAGAAGAAAAAGAAAAAACAGTGTTTTAATTGCAAAGGACCTGCATTACCATTAATACTATAAACACCTACCAAAGCACTTGTAACAAGATCTGTTTATTGTGAAGTGCTGACTTACAGACAAAAAAAAAATCCCCTTTTAGTTACTTTAGAGATCTACTATGGCATTAATTTCAACATTCATTTTAGCCCAGATTTCCCACTAAAGGGGGGCGGGGAGAACATATCATTGTACAAATGAAAAGACGAATAATTTAAAGGAAGTTAAGGAGACTAAAATTGCTTGCTGCTTTATTCTAGTTTAATTTCACGTCTGCAGTCACAGTTGGATTTACTGCATTTCTCTCTTGAAGGAAGAATATAGCACAGCACAGCCCACCATCAATTACCCTCTCACTCAAGAATCAATACATCTGCATTCAGGCATCCAAAGACGAGCTATGAAAGCATTAGTTATTGAGCATAAAGTCTCACAAAAGCAATGTGAAGCCCTTGCGCTGCAACCCTTTTCTAACTTTTTTTTCTATTGCTTTAGCGCTGGAGTGGTCCTCTTCCATTCCCTCACTTTGCTCTCTCTCTCTCTCTCTCATTCTGAAGGAGCAGTGAACACAGGAAACTGAGAGAGCCAAGTCAAGGCTAATTTAAATTCATTGCTGTGAACGAAATATCAGCATAACTCTTCTGGTACAGAAGAGTTCTTAAGACTTCAAAAAAAGTGAGATCCACCAACTCCTCAGAAATTACCCAGTCCAGCCTTAGAAGAATATTTCTTTAAGCTTCACTGCCAATTTCCTCATTATTCTCCTCTTGGGATACTTCAGCGTTTTCCAAGGGTCTCAGATCAGGACACACCAAGTCCCCAGATTCCCAAAGTTTCTGCTCTAGCACTGATGTGTGCATATGTCCACACGGCATGAATGTAAAGAAAGAACAGCATCCATTCTGTTTGCTCAAGTCACCCTGGAACACTGATATCATCAGTGCCTTTTTTCACACAGACTACAGTAATAAGAGCTGAATAGGTAAAGCACAGTGTTCAGTCAGAGTGGTCTATAGCTGCTAAAGTATTCCTACACTATTCGGTATGTACAGCTGGTCTGTGAACATCACTGTGAAATCTCAAGACCAAAGGTCTTGCTCCTTTGTTAAACAGGAAAAAGAACACCAAGTAATATTAATAACAACAAATTTGTAGGACTGTTTAATGTATCTCCCTCTTGCTTCCCATAGGACAGGTGAATAAAAAATAAATTTGTTATCACTGTTTTTTTTGGGGAAAGGAAGTCAATGTTTCAATAGAAGTTTCAAGTTTTGCTAATGCATGAACAATGTAGTAAGGTAGTACCATGATAATCAACTTCAGAGAATACAGAATTTCCCATTACTAGAAACTGTCAATAACAACAAAAATCAGTACAACACAGCAATTTTATGTTGCTACAGTTTGTTGTGGTTGGTTTTTTTGGGTTGTTGGGTTTGGGTTTTTTTTTTGGTTGGTTGGGGTTTTATTGGGGACGGAGGACCTTTGTTGGTTGTGGGGGTTTTTTCCTTAAAATGAAACTCCCAAATACCAGGTGCAGTTATGTGACAGTAAATGAGTAAAAAAGTGTTAAATATTTTATACATTGAGACAATAGCAACTGTGATTAGCTGGAGTGAATAAAATTATTTGTCATGCATTTGCTCTTTGAATCACAACTGGGAAAAACGTGTGCCTTGGTCTCTCCGAGTTGCATACAAAACTTTCTTTTGGCAATGCCACACCTACCTCCCTGAATGTGTGGGCAAGGGTCAGAGAAAATCTAGACAGCTGTTTAACTTGAGCAGGAAATACTGTTTAATAATTTACAGGACAGTACTGCAACTGCCAGCTTCCAATTCAACTATTATTCAAGTGGTAACTATTCTTCACTTCATGGCTGTGAATCAAGCAGACATTTTCTTTTGGATTTTTATGCAGGTCAAGAAAGAAAACTGCTGGGGAGCACTGAGCAGACACATGCCAATATTCAGTTCCAGAAAGAAACTCACTTTTCAAACTTCAGTTATCCCACAAAACAATTGCTATGATCCCCAGGAGTAAAAATCCAGCTTTCGAAAAATCACTGTATCACCATAGCAAAATCTCATGTTCCGTGACAGCATAACTCTAACACAGAACTAGCTTCTTATATTGGCAAATACATCTTGCACAAAAGTGCCCGTTATCGTCACAGAGTTAAAAATCAGTCTCCTGATTGAAGACAACACTGTGGGAAGCAGGTCTTCAGAAACCAAAAATCAAAAGTCACTTCTACCAGCAACGAGGGAAAAATCCAGCTACAACTGTACAGGAAATTTTTTAATGATAACTGCTAGAGATTTTATTATCATTATTCACCACACAACATGTCTATGTCAGTCATATTCCACTTAAGAAACACCAAGATAAAGTTACTGTTTAAAAAAATCCCTTATCACAGCGCAGAAATACATGTGAGGGAGCTTCAAGAAAAATTATTTCAAAGCCAACATTTTGAGCACATACTCTGAACTATGCACACGCATTTGATCCAATTAATGCCTTACACAGTATTCTCCATAAACATTCTTCGGAGGAATTACTACAATTACTCCCTCAGCATTTATTAGAATCACAAATCAAACTAACCCAAGCACACTGAACTGACAGATGTGCTTTCTAACACTGACTGTAGGTCCTGTATATAGAAGCATAATGAGATACTGCAACAGGAAAAAGAACTCAAGCAGTAAGGAACTTGATGAGAGTAAACACTCAGTTTAAAACTAATACCTAAGAAAAAAGGGGCTTCACATTTACAAATATAGCACAAAGGAGACAAAGCCACAGGATCAGTAACTCAGCTGCTAAGAACAAAACAAGCTGGGAGGCTAAGATTTATACATGCAGAAACAGGCATTTATAATTCATCAGGAAGCAGGGCATGATTAACTCAAACTGATTTAAGTCCTTACTGTAAAAAAAAAGAGGAGTTCTGTCTTGCACACTCCCACTGCTCCCCACCACCATGCTGGAATTAGCAGGAGAATAATGTTGGTAACACACTGATGTTTCAGTTGCAGCCAAGTAGTGCTTACCCTGCATCAAAGACTTTCCAGTTTCCCATGCCCTGCCAGCCAGCAAGTGCACAAGAAGCCAGGAGGGAGCACAGTCAGGACAGCTGACCTGAACTTGCCAAAGGGATATTCCACACCATAGAATGTCATGCCCAGTATATTAACTGGGGGGAGTCGACTGGGAGCCACTGATCACTCTCAAGGAGGGGCTGGGCATTGGTCAACTGGTGCTGACCAGTTGTACTGTGCATCTCTTGTTTCTCTTGTGTTCTGTTCCTCTCTCTCCTTTTCGTTATTATTGCTGTTTCATTCTGATTCAGTTACTGAACTGTCCTTATCTCAATCCATGAGTTTTCTTCGAAAATCTAGTGGGACATGTGGGGACTGAATAAGCAGCTGCATGGTATTTAGTTGCCAGTGGCGTTAAACCATGACAACTAGCTAACAATGGCTAACTACATATTAGTATATGGGGGAAAAGTTCCTAAATAAGACTCCCAAGAAGTATTTATCTGTTAGGTTAGTCTCTGTGCTGCACATTCGCATAGACTTCAGTGGACGCACATCAACTGAAGCAAGCCTTAAAACAAATTTCAAGCCCAAAATGGAGGAGACATTGTTCATGCATATCTATTTTTCACTGACTTGAATTCCATTAAAAAATTGCAGACTTTTTCTTATCCTCAATAAACATAACACCCCCACACCAAACCAACAACAACAAAAAAACCCCAAACAAACAAATTAACAACCCACTCAACCAACAGAAAACCAAACTCAAAAAACTAGCTTGATTCCTAAATATTAATCCTGGCAAAGGTCAGAGACTCCACTTTGTTTCACACTCTATGCTAAAAGCAATCTAGACTCTTTTTGTCACCAAAGACATGTACACCATTACCTGGTGCAGTTCAGCCTTCAAAACAGTGAAACCACAAAATTGCAAAGTTAACAATTTCTTACACTCTCAGCAGAAGAGAGGCGAAGTTATCACATATGAATAAGAAATTACTTTTATAGTAAGTGGATTGGAGAAAATAAGCCCTGTGCAGCTATAAGATTTTCATGGTATTGTTACATTTAACTAAAACACAAATAATAGTGTAAAGCAAAACAGAATCCTATGATACAAGGATTTTAATATAAAACTCAAGCAGATATAGCTAAGGCATCTTCTGCATCTCTTTGTCCATTCATTTTCCTATGAAGAGGTAGAAACATTCCAGGAGTTAACTCTTAAACTACACATACTCTAAATTCCCACTCCAAGCGTGCCTACAAGTGCAGCAAGTCTCAGACCATTCTTTTTCTTCTCCCCACCATGTGAAGATACATTTTGAGCAGAGGCAGTCTTCCAGACTTCTGCTGTATCAGTTATGAGTAAGCGGAGTGATTTCTCTGGCTAAGTTAATAAGATCATGCAGGTATGAAACATGAGGCAGTGGTTCCTTTCCTCAAAGCCTTTCCAAAACTAGAATATGCAACATTGTTTGGTTTGGGGGGGAAAAAAAAAAAAAAAAAAGAAACCCAAAACACACAGGCACCTTCTCCTTTTTACAGAAGGCTTTCTTCTCACTCCCTGCTGACTACTGTAATTTCTTTTGAGTGGAGTTGACTCCTCGCATACCAAAAGGTATTTTGTCTCAGAAGACTGTGCTGGGAATTCAAATTTTCCCACAGGGAGGGGACCAGAGAGCAGCTGTGGCCTGTGTTAAAAAACACTGAGCAACAAGACAGTGACGTGCTTCACATGCAACATACAAACCTTTGCCCCTCTCCTCAATAAAACCAGACATGGGTAGGAGAAGAATTATTTAACTCCAAAGAAAATTACCAACTGCAAAAGCATGTTCTTTCAGCTAAAGGTAAGAGATATTACATATTGTTGTCCTGATATGCTCTTCAAAGAGACAGCTGTGGCTGTGTATAACCCAGAAGCTACGAATCCTGAATAACAACCACAGAGAGTATTGTTTTTTAGAAAACTGCTGCAGATTAGAAACAGCCTATTCTCATTCCTGATTCCTTATCTGTTGTTATCAAGTGTTCATGTAAAGTTTCTTGATCTCATCATTCTATTTCTCTATGGATTTCCAGGAGCCATTTCCTAAATCCATACTACTCTTAAAAATTCGAGCAAGTTTTTTAAAAGCAGACTGGTGACTATGGTGTTTTAAACATATTCAGAACTAAGAGAATAATTACAATCACAATTCTCCAGAAATACATTGCCACAATGAAAGGTGAGCCCACATGGTATTTCAGGCTCAGATTACCTCCTACTTTCTCGTCCTTTAAGTAGCCCAGGGAAAGTTCTACTGCAAAAGGCGGCAGTTTTAACACAAAGTGATTACTGCACTGACACTGACAGTGACTTTAACAAGGCAAGTCCCTTACTTGTGTATCAGTTTGGTATGAAACTAAATCAGTGGCTTAAATTATTCTGTATTTTATCAGCAGAGTAGTAAGACACAGCAAGCAGAGATGAATGGCAATTAAGGTGCGTCTCAAATGTTACTTGAGAGTCGCTTTTGGTAAGAAGAATAAATTGTGAAAGTTTGCTTGCATATAAATTTCTTCTACAACCAGAAAAACCAAGATTTCTCCCTGAAAACATGGTGGGTTTGAGACAGACCATTCATTCCTACACATCTGCTGTAAGCATTTTCATTTTTCTTTAAGAACAACAACAAGAACTAAGCAAAATCTAATTTATGACTCAAACCTCTCTCCAGTTAGTTATACAGCTTGCATTACTTGTAAAATGAGTTGAGAGACTCAGGATTTGGATTTGCATTCATTCTTCCTGAATAGGTAAATACTTGCTGCTAATCCTCATGGGATAAATAAAGTTCAGTTCAAGGAGAGAGCTTCCCATAACCAGAAAGAGTGAATTCATAGCTTGACTCCCAGGAACCCCAGATTCCACTGTAATCCATGGAGTCGAAAAATAAGGATATGTGCCTGTATATAAGACATGAATACACAACACACATTTATACATATATATATAGATACACACAAACAAAAAAGCACTCAGAAACAGTCTTTTTTTATATTCCATAACTCTCTGTGGAAAAACCTCTGACCCTAGACAGCGTCTTCAGATAAAGGTTGTCATGAAGAGAACTAAGCCTTCCCTCTCTTCCCTGCCACCATATCAGAGGCATTCCTAAATTACAGTGGATGAATCTGTGCCAACTTGGCTAACTGCATCTTTTGACAAATGCAGAGGTTCCCCATAAAACAACTCTCCCTACTCTTAAATCAGTCAGAAAACAAACAGCAGGATATTTGCTCATGTACTGCAACGAGAACAAATTTTGAATTTGATATGAAACAGTGCCCAGGCACATATATGCTCATCCTACCACTTCAGGCTCCTGAGATGTGCACTTCTCCAGTCACAAAATGGAGACGACAGGAAAAAGTCCAATGCACCACTTTCATGTTATGCTTCCTAGAGCATCAGCTCCTATGGTTTCAAAGCAAGCTTCATAGACTATTCCACTACTGAACAACTGTATTTTAGGGTAAAGGAGGGAAACGCACTTAGGAAGGAAAAGCTACTGGACTGGCCCCAGAGACTCCAGAAGAAAGACTTTCTTTTCCAGAAGCTGCTTTGACACTTCCCCAGATCATCACACTTTCCCCAGTGTCCACCTGGAGTTCTGGTTTTGTAAAATATTTTTCACCACTTTTCCTGGCCACAGATACCAGATTTAATGAACAGTTCCTCTAGACTCAAAAACACTCCAAGAAAGGCGGATTGTATGGTGGCATTTCTCTGGTGCCACAAAAATTTGAATCAAAAAGGTGGTACACCATGCTCAGCAGAAGCAACATTTCCCTCACTAAACCTCCTTAAAATTCTTGGATGACCTCCTGTCACCATCTCTCAATATTCACCTATCTGGCTAGCCTGTGCTGGAAACTCTTTGGCCAGCACTTACACTTCCAGTGTCTTTTAATAACTTCAGTTGTATCTACTTATGAAAAGGACTCACAATGTTCTCTTACATTTGCCCTTTTCTTACCTTTGGATCTTTAGTTTTTGTTGGGTTTTTTGTGCCTTCACTCATGCATGTGTTTTCACTCCTTGCAGGACAGAAACAGAATGCAAAAACCACCACAGCACTCAGGGGCAACACCCAATATTAGGAGGCAGAAGTGACAACAAGACTGATTATTTACTTGAATGCTGTGTGGCTATCCTGGGATCATCATGGCTTGGCTTCACGAACGAAGATTTGGGAAGGGCTCTGCCCACGCTTGCTGCAACTGCCGAACTCGACTGTCATCTCCGGTCAGTCTTGAGCGACCAATGTCCTGAACCGCCTGCATGCAGGGTTGGGTCTGCGGCTTCCAGTGCACCTTATCACCTACCGTTTCGTCCCTCGCCTGTCGCTGCAGGGCTTTTTGCAGTGCGGGTGAGTCCTTCGAGCCTGCGCAGTGGATTTTTTAGGTGAGGCGCAGCGTGCGCGGAACTGGCCCCACCCTTTAGTCCTAAGGTTCATCTGCCAGGACCTAGCGAGCTTGGACGGTGGCAGCGAAGTCCTCAGGATGTAGGTTTAGTTAGAGTATCCTTCTCTTAGATGGATGGCCTTACAGGGCTAAGCGAGCTCAATCTGTCTGGGTTTGGAGTTCGAGTTGTGCTTCTCCTAGGATGGTTGCTGGGAGGCTGGTGAGCCCATCCTGCCCATGGACACACTTTGTCTGACCCTTCAGCTGAGACCTGACTAGCATGGGAGACCCTACTGGAGGCACAACCACTATCCTGGGATATCTTTTTAATAAATACATGTATTAAAAAGAAAACAGACAAACCACATCTTATCTATTTTAAAGTATATGCAACGACTGAATCTGAAGAGAGGAATTATCAAAGAAATATGTTTGTCTCAAAAGAGGTAAAAATAATTGGTTTACTATTTCTTCGAAGACTTTGGGTAAAAATTATTTCAAAATAAAGATATATACCACTGATGTGCATATTCCACCTTCCATTTTTAGTCAATTTTTATTCCTCTACATCCTTCAAGGATTATTCTGGTGGTATTCAGCTCAGGCACTACAAGTTTTGAGCAGCAAACCATCCCCTCATGGTGAACCCACTACCTGAAGAACACCTATTATGATCATGTGCTGTGTCCGTTCAGCCTGCTGAAAATAATAGTCCTGGAAGGCTGACCTATAAACTTCAGTCAAGAGATGCTACAGGAGAAGCAATTAAATACTCTTAATTAAATATTTCTGGTAATAGGGAGAAAAGTGATATTAATGACTAACAACCACATTCAAAGTGGCATCAGCAACACAAGGAAAATACACAACAAAACAGTTTCCACAATACTACACAGCAGCAATCGTACACACTGCTATTTAAGAAGATACGTTCACATTCTTAACAAAGGACTTCCATCCCTCCGGCAATGCTACACTGTCAGGAGCACTGCAATGCAAGTCTAACCTCATGTCTTCCCAGCTCTACTGAGTTTCAGAGGCAGAAGGTCAAGCTGCCACAAAATTTAGATAGACTTAGAAATAAACATCAACCGTTTATGCTAACAAATATATTTGGGAATACAAATCTCTTGGTGCATCTTCCTCTTTTCTTTAATTTTTAAAATATATACAGGAAAGGGAGCCAGAGGCAAATCCAAGGTTGATAACAATGATTTACAGAGCAGGTAGGGTTTCAGTCAGAAGTGCTGTTACTTGCAGCTCCTATGATTCCATATATTATACAACAAATGCTACACCATGCATTCAATGTCCATTTTCCAACTACACATAAATGGTTTGCCACGCCAACACCGACTGTATGTCCATCCGCTGGAACATATGAGAAACACTTTCTGGTCCAGGAAGTGTCTTGGTAAACCAGTCTCACAGAAAATTGTGGCTTGAAAAAGCCCTACCTTCTCTTCCTGATGTACTCTGTTGGCATTGTCCATCTGAAAGCTGTGCAAGGACTGGATTTTCTCAATCTGCTGTCGCTGCTTCTCTAGCTCCCCTTGGAATTCATTCTTTTTGAGCTCCACAGCACTCCTCTCTGCTGCCGCCCTCCGAACTTTGCCTTCCAGATCCATGACTCGACCCTGAGGAAAAGCCGATTAGCCAAAGAAAATGAAAATGCTTCCCCCTTGCCAGCCTCTTCTCCAACATATTCAAGGAATAGCAAATTTCACAGCTCTAACAATGCCAATGTCATCAAAGTACTGTGCTAGCCAGAGGTACTAACTACACACAGACACACATCTCCTAGTTTTACACAAATTAACAGTACAACATATTTTGTACAGACTGTCAAAATTTCAGTTAAAGATAGAAGTGGAAAGTTGCCTCGGTACTTGAGCTTACAAAAAAAAACCCCAAAACATAAAAAAGACCACAGTCTACAAACCTTCTAAAGTACAAGGTCGCACAATTTTTCTAATTCAGCCCATACAATTCTGACACCTCTACACTTCTCAGTGTTGATCCTAAACCACCTCAGAGTGAAAACTCCTCTCTCAAATCAATCTGTTTTCCTGGAAGACCTAGGAAAGACCAGAGGGAGGACAACACTGCCCAACTTTTACATGAACAACTGATATATGACTACTACATAAAAGACACATCTGAGAAAAACTCAATTTATGAACAGAAAATCATTGTTTTTCTTGACAGCTCAAAGAGCAGCAACAAACAGAACATTCAACACTATCACGTACCGCACATACAAACACAGAGCTATAAACTGAGGAATCAAGTCTGAAGTTATCACAGCTTCTTCTTCTCCCTCCTTCTATGTTTTAAGTACCAATTTAGTTTTGCAGGACATTGTTTCTAAATATTTTGTGTTAAAGTTGTTCTCAGCAACCAGGAGTACACAAAGATGTGGGAGGGTGAGGATACCACCAGAACCTATCTAGATAAAAGGGTCTGGCAATTTCAGATAAGACTAAAAATTAGACATAACAGAAACTGCGCATGTTTCGAGACTCCAAGAAAATGGACCAAATCTTTTTACACCACAGTATGCTTCATACTGTCGTCCATCTACTCTGCTTTTCTAACACAGAAAACAAGAGAAAGGAGAGGAGGCTGAGCAAAAGAAAAAAGCCTTGCAGTTGAGTTGGAAAAGCAAAGAAAAGCACTTATTCCATTTCAGTCATAAGAGCTGCAAAGTCTTCCCAACAAACAAATGGGGTGGCAGAGTGCTTTCGAAACTCCATCTGTGCCTTCAGCTATGCTTTCATTTCAGTCAGTGCATGACTATGCAGAAGTGAAATGATTTTCAGACTAACTTCGTGAGAAATGTACAGGATACTACAGTACATCAGTAACTTTATGTCTCTTATGTCTCTAGGTTATTGAGACCATGATGAAACTAGGATTGTGGCATACTTTTTTCCCTATCAGCTGCCTTATGGCAAAGCTTCAGCAGTACTGACACAGTTACTAGCTGCTGGTCGTCACCATCCGGAGGCCACTGAGGTTAAGCAAAGGATGACCAGAGTCTCTGAAGCCATAACAATGGAAAGCCAAGACGTACCCTTAACCTCATGTCGAGAGACATGTGTCCTGTTTGAAAAGTGCCCACTTCGAGGTAAAACAAGTTCAACAACTTCAGCTGTCACCTGAGTACTAAAATTCAGCTCAGTTACAAAGAGGATACAAATTCACTGGAAAAATATGTGAGGTGCTCTTATCAGCCATGTCCTCCAGGTTGTTAGCTTTTAGGTTTGCTTGTTAAAAATGAAAAAAGAAAAAAAAAGAACCATCCTGCACAGACTGTGCAGAAACTTGATTCACGTACCCTACTTCAGAATAAATGCTCTAGAAAGGATTAAAAGCCAAGCTCAACAGACAAAAACTATAGTTACCATCAGAAAAATAACTGACAAGGTCATTATTCCATGAATTGTGTGTCCTCCTTCAGAAAGGTTACTAAGAAACAGAAATACAGATCTTTGGACAATGAAGAATGTAGGTTTCCTTGTACTTGGAGGGAAAGCATACATACAGTTTTACTGGTCATGTAAGAAAACAAATCTAGGGAAATAAGTGTGCTGGGTTTGGCTGGGATAGTTAATTTTCTTCACAGTGGCTAGTACGGGGCTATGTTTTGAATTTGCTTTCCCTACTAAACTGTCTTTATCTCAACCCACGAGTACTCTGGTTTATACCCTACCAATTCCTTCCCTGATCCTGCTGGTACAGGAGCGAGCAAATGCCTCTGAGGGGCTTTGGTTACCAGTGGGGTGAAACCATGACAGATGAGCAAACTGCAAATGCCCATTTGCATTAAAAATGGAGTGCCAATCTCAATGTAAGTTAAGAAGAACAGAGGATGGCATCTGCCATACTTTTAAACTGAAATAGCACAAGATAGCTGAATGGTTTGTGTGAGAAGTAACATACACGCAGGTCTTCAAGTTTTGGGTCCTTCTCACCCACAAAGAGGCATTCGTGCCACTACCCCCATCTTCCACAGCTGATAAGCAATAACTGCAGTATTTGTGAAAGTTCCTAAAACAAGCTGAAACTCCTGCCTTGTCATATCCAAGGGAAGCATCCTTCTTATGAACTATGTTTATTAACCACAAAACTACAAAGTGACATGCAGAGCAAAAGGAAAGTTACCTGCAGATCCACACTGCGAGAACTTGCAATCCAGTAATTGAAACCCAAAACAACGATGCATGCCACGAGTGCAGCCATGAGGAGTGGTGGAGACTTCATCCCTCGGCAGCTGCTTCCTAGCCCTACCATTTCAGGGGAAAAAAAAACAAAAAAACAAAGAACTACAACAGTGTGGAAACCTGCAAATTAAAAAGGACACATTATATTACATCCTCCACTACAGCCATTTTCTACACACAATTAAACTTGCTTAGCAATAATGCAACAGCTCTCAGCTGACGGGCATATATGCAGTAAGGAAAGTATACTGCCTGGGTGTTTCCACCTGAAAGACAAAGAAACACCATCACACACTATTAACTTGCCCATAAAGCTTCACATGGTCTTGAGGGGCATGTCTTGAAAATGCCTAACAATATAACAAAAATCTGAAATAAACAGAACAAACCAGCCATCCTTTTATCATATATTCCATCCAAAAAGCTAATTAGACAACCCTGGTCTATAGATAGAGGATATATTCCTTGTTACCTAATTTAGCTAGAAAATAAACTTAGGCTCACTCTTTGAGGAACAACTTGCACCTTCCTTCCTAAAATTGGGCTGTTTCAACTTATTTCATCTGATTATTAAATACGTCACATTGAACAAGATTATCTTAAGGATAATCTGAAAATAAAAATAAATAAAATCAATAAAAATATTAGGAGATGCTCAATTGATTTCAATGCTAAATTGCATTAAGTGTTCTCTGTTTTGATCCTCAACTGCCTTCTCTAGTCTTAACAGAAAATAACCATAATAAATATAAATAACCTGCTTTAATGAATGAGCAGTGGTACTACTGCTTGCTATTGAGACCTGTGTTATTTCTGTGAAATAGGCCATCTTAAAAGATAAGCAGGGGAAAAGGGCAATTGCAATTTGCTATATTCTAATAAACCATATTCATTCCATGACATGGCAAAATCTGGTCTTAATAAGCATAACAGCACCTAGCTCAATGAATCCTTGAACTCTCGCTGGTAAAAATGAGGGGCGGACAAAGGAGGTGATCAGCACCACCACATCAGCTAAGAACAAGATAAGAACAAGGTTTGCATAACCAGAATAAAATACTATAATTCAAAAAAAGGTACATGGGAATCTGTTACGAAGTCATTCATGTCCTGTTCTTTCCTGTAAGAGTATTAGCTGGTACACTTGAAAAAATTGGTATATTCCTTATTGCTGTCAGAAATAGAGAAAG
>VWZG01001495.1:349868-363970 GCA_013396735.1 Grallaria varia | reverse complement strand
AAGGGGTGTCCGTGGAGAAGATCTCAGGTAACCAGTACAAATATAAATCTATTCAAATTTGAGGGGTACTTTATGGAGAACTCTAGCCCCTTTGAGTAACACTCTTTTGTCAGTAAAAAAAAATAAATTATGTGGATTTTATGACAACTGAATATCCCTTTTAAGTGTGTTCAAACACAATATCACGTAGGAGGATGCTGGAGAAGTAGTAGGGAAACAAAAGAAACTGCAAGCCAGGGTCTTGCAAGTCTCCAGTGGAAATTGTTTTCATATCACATGGCATAAGTGTCTAACATGAGTCACTGCTGCCACTGCTCCATGCCCAGAGGAGGGAAATGCATACTCTGTGGCCAAGGCAGAGCAGGACAGGATGATAAATATTATGCAGTTTGACTCCAGTGCAAATTAACTGTTGGGGCTTAATAAAGGTATCTCTCTGTAATGCACATTACATTTGCATAGCACCCAATGAAGAACTGGAAACCGAACCTTCCAGCCAGTGTGAGTGTACCAACATTTCAGTGACAGAAAGCAATACACTTGGAAAGATCTCCTGAACCGCTGCCCACATTTGGTAGCTGTGGTGACTAATATGAAGCTGTTGTTTAAAACAGCATTGGAGCAAGAAAAGTGTAGTTCAGCTTCATTTTCCTCCCTGATTTTAGGCCAAATGCCAGCAATGACTGACAGTTTGATGCAAAGGAAAGTTTAGGCTGGGGTGTTATTAGTTAGACACCTGTGAAAGTGTGTGCACGTAAGACATGTCTTTTCATTTTGAGAGCATGCTCTAATATAAAGGGGGCTGCGTAAACTAAGAGCAAAGTGGGCTGATCGTCAGCCATTATAATATTGTGATGGAAGCTCCAGCAGCTCAAGAACACCAGGAACCTGGTCTATAGTCTGCCTTTCAATCCCACTTCACTATCTGTGAGGTTTGCCTTCAGTGTACCCAAGTTTAGTGTACTTCAGTAACTCAGTCAACAGAGGGAAGCAGTTGGTAAACATTCCCTCCCAGAAGCCTGGCCTTGTTTTTTGGGACATGAGAGGCATCAGTGGTGCAAACCCTCTGGCCAGCGCTGCTGTGCTTTGCCTTCAGGTTTCCTTTCTCGTCAAGGTGTCACTGCCTCTTGAAAGTCACAGTGACCTGGTTCTGCCAGTGGTGTGCATGGCTTGAATGTCTCACTTCTTCAACAATTTGTCCGAAAAGAAGAGCATCTGTTAGGAAAATAATTGTTAACACTGATCCTTTCCTGCTCATCACCTCAACACTGTAGGGGTGTGCATATTTTTAAGGTCACACTGTGCCATCCCTTGTGTGCCATGTGCAGGCCAGGTCTCTCTGAGATTATAGGAGGATGTTCAGGGCCCAGGAGGGAGGATTTGCAGTGATGCCTGCAACTGCTGTTACTTTTTAGGTGTACTTGTCTGTGAGCCTGCAAGATTCTGACAGTTCCGTGTGCCCAATGCATTTCATTATTTTCTCATTTTTTAATAGCACTTAATTCAAACTTGTTAATAGTGATTGTTTCCCCAGACCATAAATATAACCTCTCATCTGGAACAGGCATTTGCATTAGGGTAATGCTGTTGCTCCATAGAGATGCCAGTGTAGCTCCAGGGCAGAAAGATATTTTCTGATGCTAGATTATTTACTGTAAGGGATCACTCATTGTTCAGTGGCACTGAATTCATTATTTCGCTGTTTTGATCATGTCGCACTTGGTCCCAGAGGTCCCATGAAGGAACAGCAATCTCAGACTGCAACAGTGATCTCGTCCCCCTGAAGACAGCAGGGTGAAACTTTTAATTATTACACATGATGCCCTGTCTCTGCCCAGATTTTTTGGTTTGTTTTGTTTTTTTAAGGAAATCCTCTTTCCCTTGTGCCATAAATATTAGAACTGAGTCCAGACACAATTGCTGACCTCAGATGGAGAAGAAGAAGAAAAACCCAGGGGAGTCAGACCACTGCAACCCAACCTGCAGAAAGCCAGAGAGATGTTAGAACACAATACATACAATAAAGTCCTTTACTGGAACAAAAGCACCCTCATTGCATTCTCATTCGCTTTTAAATCAACAGAGTTGTAAAAGTTATTTCTATAGGCGTCTATTTTCTCTCTCTCATAAAATTGTATGAAAGTGTTTTCCAAACAGATCCATGGCTATTGTTCAGCCAACACCCCCGCCCCAGACGGCGCTCCTTCACTCCCATGGGCCAAGCCACTGAATACACTCTGTTGCTTCACAGCCTTCCTCCTCTGTCTTGTGAAAGCCTGAGCATAAACCAAAATTGTTCCAGACACAATAATCAGTGTTTTCTGTACACTCCCTTAGAAGAGACACAACTGACATATTTTAGTATGTCCTCCAGAAAAGTTTTCCTACCCACTCTAAGGTGATAAGGTGATTTAGTATTTCTCTCCTTACAAAGGATTGTTAAACAAGTCTCCTCTCCAAATTGTCTTTATTTTCCTAACACCATCCTGTGAAGACCACTTGCCCCAGGTTATAAGAGCTGCTCATTCATTCCTTGAATATGTCCCTGCCATCACTCCAAGGTATAGGTTGGTCATTTGAAGCAACTGAGCCATGCATTGGCACAAATGCTTTGCTGAAGCATCCAGTTGTTTATTAGTGCTACACCTTTGCCATTGTTCCTATTATCAGGCAGTAGAATTAGAGAGGCAACAGAAGGGAAACAAGCAATTAGTCACTGGAGGAATAATCTGTGGTACTGCTTGTGCTCAGGGAAAACTGTAGGAGCACAGCTGTGCCTGCAGAAATTCAGGATCTGGACCACCTGGTGCAAAACAAGTGATGTTTTATTACCAGCTTCTCATCTAGGTAATTACATCCATTTAATGAACAGAGGCAACTTCAGTCAGAATAAAGGATTGGCCCAGCTGACGGTGATCCTCCCTCTTGTGTTCAAGTAGCTGATACATCACGCAGGGTTGGCAACCACCATGACATTTCTGGCAAATGAAGAGGTTTGAGAGGACTATCCTCTCACACATGGGCCTTTTCTCAACTCTAACTCTTTCCACAGTCCCAACCAGTTTCCTTTCATGCCTTTAACTTGTCTCAAAGCTGAACTCTACCTTCCAATTTTCACCTCCTAGATATTTTTGTCACTGCAGATTTTCTACTGGGATCCCTGCTTGAACCTCCCCATGTCTCTACTGTGATCCAGTGCCACAATGGCAACTTGTGCCATCTCAGCAGAGCCTTCAGCTGTGCATCCCCATGATCACAGAGCTGCTCAAATGGATATTTTTCCCTCTTTAAACCCTCCCTTCTCTAGATCTGGTCCATATGAATATAACCTACATGTGCTACCAATTATCCCTGCCCCTTGACGCCTTCAGCCCTACTGATGAACCATACACATAATGATTTCAGACATAATTAGTGAAGTCGTGACTTCAAATAATTTATTTAAGTCTTCATACATTATACACAAAGTACATGTTAAAAATACGATGTTGAATTTTGAAGTCAAACTCACAAAAACACATCTAAGGGTAGTATTAATTTTGCCTACAAAACCTGTTTCATTCCAACCACTGGCTGGATTTCCTTTCATCAGGGAGTAGTGAAGGGATCTAGATGTTGCTGAAACAGCTGAATGTGTTAGAAGACTTTGGAGTGGAAAATACAATCTTAGAAAAGGATAATGTTGGAACTGAATTTTTCTTCTTTTTTTGCTTGCATTTGCTGAAGGGTGGTAGGAGACTAGAAAAAGGATTTCTAAATATTCTCTGTGCTTCTCATTGCCTGAAACTCTGACATGCGAAGTAGCTCAGGCTGATGTGAAGACATATTCACACTCTGTGGCTTCCAGAAAATCGAGAGTAGCTGTGCTTTGAACCCAGAACTGCTGCAGAAGTCCTGAAGGAAAAAAAGTACAGCCCAGTTTGAAACACTTCATCCAAGCAGCTCAGCTATGTGATTTTCAACTTTATGAGTCACAGCTCTTTACCTAGAGAATAGTGCTACAACACCACAGTACACTGCAAATATCACTTAACTCTGGGGGAGAAAATGTGGTAGTGCTCAGAATGAAAAACCCTGGGGATAGGGAGCTTATTATTAAAAACCTCCTCTTCAGGGTCAGGCTTCAACATAAAAGGTCTCAACTTTTCCCCAGTGCCCTACCCACTCCCCTGGAATACAGTTCATTCTGCAACTTCTGTGATCTTGGAACAAAGTCAGGTTAGGTGCTGGGTAGAAGTCTGGTGTATAAATTTATCTTCATCATCTCTTCCTGTCCCACAGGATTAAGAGCAGTGTTGCAACAGCACAAATGAGTGAGGAGCAGACACTGTCGCCAAAAATTAAATCCAAGGTGGCACTAGCCCCTGGCAAAGTCTTCTCTAGCCTTTTGCAGTCAGTCAGACGTAGTCGTTAAGGGAACGCTTTTCGGGATGTGTCAAATACGATCTCATAAAAATCTCCCTTCTGATGGGAGTTTTAGGTTATAAAAGTTAATGGAATGCAGATAGCTGAGTTGAACAGGCTGTTTCCCAATAGACTCTAGTATAAAAAGTGTTGCATTTTATAAAGTTTGAAGCACAGCTTTCTCAGCAACTGCTTGGTACAGACCAGGTTTCTGTCTCATGAAAGGCAAAGAAAATAATACGGAGGGAAGGCTGTGCTTCCTAGGAGAAGACTTGGCAATAAAAAGGGATTTTGAACCTTTTTTTAATTTCTATTAGAAAGTACACAACCAAAATGAAAGCTAAAGAATAATTTCATTATTGCTCCGTCTTTGTTTAAAAAACGCATAAAGTCAGACTGTCTGGCTAGCACATTATGAGGATGTTAATGCAGTCTAAAAAAAAAAAAACTAGGGATTTTTCTACCCGGAAACCTGATGCGTCACTCCTTCAGCTTTGTCCCTGGGGGCATACCATGGGAATTCCCAGTCTTGGGCCCCTGTGGCTCTCAGCCAACCGTGCCATTGAGGCTCTGCTTTCAGGCTGGGATGTTGCTGTGCTGCAGGGGTGGAAAATGAGCCTTTGGTCCGTTCACTGGCAGGATGAGACTGGATCTGAGAGGGCTGTGTAAAGAGTCCCACAAACCTCTGTCAGCAACATGAAGAAGCAGGGAGCCTTATTACCTCCCAGAGAAAAATTAGACAAACTTTTCCTGACAACAGCAACCCAAAGACTTTCATAGCTCCACAACATATTTTGCTTTAGCTTCTTTCACTGAGTGTGACTCATTCAGGGCTCTCAGAGCTTCATTGCTGTTTGGGTAAGAGAGATACGTGGGATTTCAACCCTTTCCTTTGAAATAGGCACAGATTTAACAGGTGAGGGAATGACAACTATTTAGTTTTACATCTACAGTCACATCTCTCAGTGTGCTTGGTTGATTTGGTGCCCCAAATCTTGGGACACAGTTGTGGCCACATGGTAGTTCAGCCCCTGACTTCATGTGGGTACTGCACCTGCCCGTACTGGTTTATGTGGGAAAGGTGCAGCTGGAACTGAAGAATGGAGGGCCAGATCTTGGAAACCTACTGGAAATGTTTGTCTTCAAAAGAGCCACTTATTCTGCTTGCACAGCATTTACAGCACACTGTTGACTAATGCACCATACTCCTGCTGACACTAGCCTAATGGATATTTGGGTTGGATCCATAGGTATGTGCACCGTTTGCATCTCCAGTTGTTAACAGGGTAAAGTTTAATCATTCTTATTCCTGGTACTATTTTGGGGAGAAAAAAAGAGAGTCATTCTGTCATTGCGTGCTCCAGAAAACATGAAAATCTCTAAGGATTCCAGGCTTCCTGTTACCAATGCCTTAAACTTTGCCCCACCTTTGGGAAGCACAGGCAGCTAGTGGAAGAATGTCATCCACTCTAACAATTGATTTTCTTATGTACAATAACGTCAGACCTTTTAAATAAAAGGCTGACCCGTCTCCTTCTAAAATAATTAATCTGTTTTATGGAGTGTTGTTCTGATTATATACAATTCCCACAAGAAGGGAAGTACCTTTAAAATAAGGACTATTCAGTACTAGTACAGGATTTCCTCTTGTTGTTGATAATTTCCTCTTAACAGAAGAAGCAATGAATCCCAGAGAAATTCAAAGGAGCAATCTACAGACAGTAAGGCATCTACATTATACAGGGAACATTGTTCGATCATATTGATGTTTTCCTGACGAAGTAAAAACCAGATATACCTGTTGTGCAGCATGTAAAAGAGTTCCTACAGCACACATCTCAGTTGCTTTTGCTACAATTTTAGTTGCTATCCAATCCCAGAAAGTTTCACATAGCAACAGATGACAATTTTTCTCATTTCATCTTTTTGCTATCCAGCCTCTGAAATGGCCTCTGCTCTTAAAGAAGTCAGGCTTTGTGACAATAAGAAGTGGTATTACCAAGTCATTATCAGCACTATCTACAGCAGATATATAATACAAAACAACAGCTCTGTGTTCTGTCTACCAGATGTCCCTTATCTCAGGAGGAGACTCCATACTCACTTTCACTAGAAGAGCTAATTTTGTGCTACCAGTCAGAATGTGCACCTGCCCTACTCATGCAATGGTGAAGGACCTCATACCTATGTAGATGGGCAAGCCATGCCCAAAAACACCATACTAAAATCCAGGAGCTGAGTGGCTGCACTAGCAGTTAGGTGGTAACTGCTGATGAAGGCTGAAGGATTTATGGAAGAGGTTATCAGTCATAAGGTGCTCTTATCAGTCATCCTGATGTTCTCAAATTCTCTGTTAAGTTGGTTCAAAACCCCACTTATGCTTTAATTCCTTGACCTCCTTACACTTACTTGACCAGATTGTACAAATGCAATCAGTAAACCATGTCGTGATGCATTTTTATAGCAAATAAGTCCATCTATCCCTGATTTCTCCCTAGGCAATATGATGACACATCAAATTCAATGAAGCTATTCACATACATTTGTTTCAGCACCTTACTGTTTCTATGTTGCTCATCTGATTCTGGCTTACTGAGCAAATTGTGAATACCAAGTATTACCTTCCCCTCTCTGAATCCTCTACATACTGGCATGCGGCTTATTTTTTCATCTGATGTCAGGTATTTCCATATCTTTGCCACAGGCAATGCAAACAATGCATCTCTTCATTCATCTGTTCACAGCCTCAGTTTTCCCCTGATCTTGCAAATTAGTCTTCCTTCCTTCTCCTGCCATTCTCTCACAGAGCTGTTTCGCCAACTTTTCTACTCCCAACATCCTTTTTTTTTTTTTTTTTTGTGAAAGCACTGCCATACAGAGAAATGCACATACTTGTTTAATCTGTTACTAATGCCTGTGCCTTGACTTTACAGCTTACCTTGGAAAACTACAAGCCACCTGAAAAGCTCCAAGAAGCCTTTTCAACACAGAGAGGAAAGCGTGGTCTGCAGAGGCCTCCCAGTGCTGAGGCTGCCCCAACGAGTAGTAGTGCAGAAGATGTGCAGCTACTGCCCTCCCTTCCTTTCCTGAAGTGAGAAGCCTAGAAAAAGACACTGAAAAGGTCCAAGTAATGCAATGTGGTTAAGGGCTTAATAAGCAGCGCAGAATGCCCCCAGTGCTCAGCTGCCTCAGCCAACTAGATAAGCCCCTCCTGCATTATACAGCTGTGCCACATGATTTATTGAAGAAAAAAAGAAAAAACATCTGGAAGAGAACTTTTGTCTATGAACTTTTCTGGGAAGGCTTGGACAGGCTGCATACAGCATTGGTCAGAGCAAGGCAGTTTGGTCCACTCTTTCAAGCTACATGAATAATTGGTAGAATTTTCTAGAGAAAAAAATTATGTGGGACTAGCTGGAATAAGAGAGAAAAACATATAATACCTGAGCACTTCCTTGATAAAAACTTTCACCAAACAAACACTTCAGACTGCTAAAGACACCTTCAAGTATTTGTATCTTACTAGGTATTGGAATTTCAACATTTATTACCACAGTCAAGCTACTGTATTGCAAGCATGAGTCAGTGCTCACATCTTCTGGCTCCAGAAGAAAGGGACTGTTCTAATTTTTATTTATAAGCTGGGCAAGTGCAGAGTGAGGCGTTCAGTTACAGGCAAAGCACACACAGACCCTGTGAGGCCGGGTATGCTGGTTAATACATGGACATACTGGTGCCTTAACTTACTGAGTCACCAGTACCACAATCCGTCTCTGCAAACTTTCATGTAAGGCCTCAGGAAAGGGCTTTGTAAATAATTTTTGTTGCCTTCCAGCACAAAGCCCATGACCTCTGTGTTACTCACTAGAGACTTCCAGCTCCACGTAGAGTGTGTTAAAATTTAAACTGGGAGTTTCTGGCAAGAAACATTTGTGAACATACACACAATATAAAACAGGAAGAAGGATTTCGGTTTATCTGTGCTCACTTGTGCTTATTTGTTGCCTGAAAAAGAAAAGAAACCTGGCAGTCTTCCCACCACTATGCAATAGTCTAGGAAGGCTCCTGTCACCTGGGGACTCACATGCTGATGTGTGAGTGAAGAGAGCAATAGCCAGGATTCATGGGGTTTTCAGCATGATCCTAATAAACTCTGTCATGCTACTAGTGTTAAGACAGGAGCACTGAACAGAAAGTGTCTTAAGAACTACTGACAGCTTCTTTCCAAAAGTTAAAAAATGTCACTTTCATCAGCTATTCCTTCATGCCAGAGCACAGAACGGATTTCCACAGGTTTGCATCTGGTTTTCTGCAGTATTTACCAGTCTTTTAAATTTATTCTGCATTTAAATCCAGATTCCTTGATAAAGGAAGAAAATACTAGCATATATGAAACAGCACATCATCTTACTTCCCACACAAAGCTTTAGCCTGAGGATTTCCGGATGAACACATTTCATCCAAAGCAATTGAAGGTAGTTGGGGGGTCATGGGATCAAGTCACATATGCATTTCCTTTCTTCTCCAGCATCCCTCTGGTTACACTTGTTCTCCTGAGTTACTCTTTTCCATTAGGGTAAACAAGTAAATGTTTTGGGCTCAGGAGACAGCTGTTGCCTAGAGAAGCAAGCTTATTTGGCTTTTCTCAGTTTGTCTTTAGAAACCCAGCATCCTAAAGGAAAGAAAATCAGCAGAACACCTCCGAACTAAATTTTTGAGAAAAAAAGTCATTTATCATCAATATATAAAATTTCCAACTACCACCGTCTCTTGAGGAAAGGAGACCAAGCACTGCCACACCTGTTTCACAGCTGGCAAACCAGATATGGATCAAGTGATTGCCAAGCCAGATGTACAAAGTTAGCGGCACAAGTAATAACACAGCCCTGAACTTACAACCCTGGTGTTTCAGCTTCTGGGCAATGCTTTTTCCCTTCTGAATTAATAGTTTTTGTGATTTCCTAGAATTCATTCATCTCTTTCTACGATAACAATGAGTAGATTTTGAATCCCTAAAAATTAATATTGAATTACTGCAAAAGTTGAATAAAATTAGTACTTTTCATTAATACCTTTGTCATTGGTAATGGGAAGAGAAGACAGTGGATATAGAGACAAACACCAGCAGCTAAACTTTTATTGCACTCTGCTTCTGAAGTCCATTCAAGGGTAGGACAGTGGGACAAAAATAATTATAGGGGTCTTTCTACACAAAAGAGCCAGCTATTTAGAGGGAGGCAAAGTCATTTGAATGTCAATGAAATAACCATTAAAAGGCTGAGAAGCATTGCCATTTATTAAAAGATCTAAAGAATAGTTGCATGCACTATAGCAATCTTCTAGGTAGGAGTTGTTAATTTGCTATAAAAACCTGTTAGGGACAGGGCAGAGCGTAATTAAACAGGAGACAATACACACAGTGAAAGGAAACTGGATTTGGAATTTTACAGCCTCTTATTTCAGGTTTCTACATGAAATACTATGCTCTATAATCTCTCCTTAATAACACCTATGTATTTCTAGCTCCCACAGTGTTTTGCATTTCACTTCTAGCAGTGGTCTCCTACAGCCTCGGGAGGAAGGTAAAACAAGGTTACGCACTTGAATGCTCCCCTGCTCTTTCCAGCCTCACAGCAATCCTTCTTCCGAGAAAGCCTCTCATCAATGCCACTCCTTAATTGGCCCGAGAGCCCCTCTTTAAACAAAGCTCTCGTCTCCCACAGGGCTAAGCTCTTTTTGCTATTCTGGCAGAGCTAAATCCAGTCAAGGATGTGCCATTTACCAACACAAGTGTACTATAAATTCAAATGCACAGGAAAGAGGTGAAGTACTTCCAGGAGAAGTTGTTGATGTTCTGCAGGTAGAGATCTGCAGGTAAGATGAACTGCATCTGGAGAAAACCTATCTACCTGTAACCCTGACAGATAGTTACTCAAGGAAAAAGTGTTAGACACTAGTGGTACTGCTCAGTAAGAAACATAGGATCAGTTGGAGACTTTGGGTAGATTCTGTGCTAACAGTCTGACTGTGAGCTAAACTAGACTGTAAGAAACAAAACATTGTTACAGAGCTACAGGAGAGGTAACAATTTCATGAGTTAGACAGAAAACAACTCTGCATTTGTAAAGATGATCACTTTTTAATATTAATACAAATCACTAAGAATATTGAAATGCAGCGCAGCTTTAACCTCTTCTTTAGCAGAAACCCTGGTATCTTCACATGCTGCCAGACACATAAAAGTGACGTGCAAAACAAATCCTACATTTTCCTTCCCTCAACTGTTACTCCAAGGCACTGTGGTTCTGCATGTACTCAGCTAACATAGCTATGTATGCTCTAATATCTGAGAAAAGAGTAACTATAAATGCCCATGGCAGGACTAAGTAGCAATTGTTTGACATCTCCTGTGATACCCAGAGGCACAGAATTCTCTTCTGATATATACCAGACAAGCATGTCATTTAAAATACTTAGTTCTTTCTCCTTTATTTAGCCACAACACAGATACAAGAGCAGGCAAACCCCATCCAATGGAACTCCCTCGATAAACCTGTTCAGATTAAGATTCTCATTAAATCAAACAAAATATACATGTACATGCACACACTCTCACACACACAAGAACATAGCAGAGCCCTTACAAAATGAGGGTGGCACTGAACTACACTCAGAAGTGAAACACAATAGGAAAATCAACTGGTTAGGATGTATCTGTTAAGCAACAAGGCTGTGCACTGAACAGGTTCCACTGTACCCTTCCATTGGCTATTTAAATACCATCATCATGCATTTCAGGTGAAAATTTGAAGCTCACAGAGGAAGAGTCTGATCTCAGATACCCAAGAATTCAGGATAATAGAACAATTACTCCACTGTAACTCAAAGCAGAATCTGGCCCTATGAAATGAATACTCTTACGACCAGCTCTGGCTGGAAGACTACTGCAGATGACAAGTCTATTTCTAACTTCCCCAGCAACTAAACCCACCACCAATACATGGTTCAATTTGGCTTTTGCACTCTCCCTACTCAGACTGCTCCTCTTGGTGGAAGAAATAATGTAGTGGTTGTGAGATGTAAGTAAATGTCCAGTAGGGACTAAAATAAGATCATCAAATATACCAAACCATTGCAGAAGAAATAATAATTGGGCTCTTAGATAAAGCTGGTCAAGCAGGTCCATCTGATTTGTCAACGCTTTGCTCAGAAATATAAGACTGAAAGATAGTTTACAAAAAGAGTAATTCTTTATAGAACATCTTGATGTCAAAATACTAACAAAAACACAGCTTATTAATGCTGAGAAGAGAGGTTTTGGAAAAATTAATAACAAAACTAGGCCATCACTAACATTAATAGGTGATATCTCTTCATAAAAAGCCAGCTGGTGTACTCAGGAAAAATAAACCATTTCACGCAAACTGTTTACAAAAGTGACTTAAATCTCAGCAGAGTTCTAACACAAGTGTTAACAAACCACTACTGTAATTTTATTTTCGGACAACTTCAGCAACTATTTAAAAAAACCCAAAAAACTGTTAATACAAAAATGTAGAAAACAAAAAGCAAAATCCAATGAGACAGTTTTTAGACAATCTTGGTTAAGGTGAAGCTGTACCTTTGTCCCAGCTACTAAGAACTTCAAGGGTGGCATAACCCAGCTCAGCTAGGTTAGTAGGCTTTCCCACCCTTACTAAAGAGTCAGTTCTTAGAAGGCGCCAATTTCAGTCCCCCAGGGTCTGTATGGTTTGCTAAGAGTTGCTGACTGAGTTGGCGTAGACGGGCTCAGCACATTGGGGGACAGCAGATGAAAGGAGCCAAACGAAAAGGGGAACGCAGACAGAGATGCCATGGAGGAGAGAAGCGGAGGAGACAGTTTGGTAGTGGATGTGACCACAGGGAGCACTGGTCCAACGCTGCCATTTGGGGGCACTCTGAGTGAGGAAGTTTCAGCATGTGGGGCAGCAATTCTGGTCTGGTGATGCGGTTCTGTAGAAGATGCTGCAGTACTGGTATTACTGTGCCCATTTTGAGCCAGCAGCAACGGGTGAGGTATGTGGGGGTGATGTCCAAAGGCGCTGCCCCAAGGAATGTGTCCAATGCCAGTGTGTGCACTACTTGCTGCTTCCCGTTGAGAGGCGTAGTTATTGAGATGAGACACGAGTCGTACTCGCAGAGGATCAGAGGCATCCAGACCCTCTATGATACTCAGGTATCGAGCAACTTCAGCCAGGCATTCTCGAAACCCTAGACTCCGATAGTCCATAGCCAAAGCATGAGCATCAAAATAACCTAAGAGAAAAGAACAAAGAATGGAGTCTTAAGATGCTGTTTTCTAGTTATTGTCTACAAGTAGCCTTCCCGCTCCACCCTCCCCTATAAGCATATTTCACTTGGATGTGGTTAGTATTCCCAACCATAGACTAGCCGCCAAGTTCCTTTTTTTTTTTCTTTTTTTTGTCTAACAAGCTTTTCTTTTATATCTGTGCTGTGATGCTGCAAGTCCCAAGACCAGTCACAAACTGCCATTTTCAGACTGGAATTGCTCACTGCCACTGGAGGAAAGTATTTTTGTTCTTTCCACGTCTCCCCTGTGCAAGCAAAACCACAGCACAATGAAATTCATTAGAAACACAAGTCCTAACTTATCAGAGGGGACTTTAACAGGCAAAGTACTTTTTTCTTAAAAGCACCTTTCACCATATTCATTGTCTTTTCACCACTTATTTAATCCTGTATTTTTTCCTAGTTCTGTTCTGAACTTTCAGAAAGTTAGAGAAACAAACATGAGACAACAACAATAACTATGTTTTCCAAGCTGCCAAAAGCTGATTCACTTCACAGTGCTGACACATTGCTAGAAAGACATGCAGTCACATTCCTCTAGGACCACTCTGAGCGAACAACGCAAAACCCTTCAGTGCTAGCAATGCCGCAAATCTTGTCAAGTAGGAGAAAGCCCCAAATTCCTGAAGGAACGTATGGGAGCGGCCGTCCACTTTCTCCAAGCACTCCTCAGCACACTGCACATCCAATGCTCGGGAATGTGCTCCTCTCACAGCAGCCTCTCTGCAGAGCAGCTGCCCTGCGGTCAGGCATGAAACTTTACCTTTCCCTCCTGCTGTATGCAGCATTTTCAGGTGATCGACAGTCATCTGCAGAATCTCTGCTTTTTCCAGCTTGGCTGATCCCTAGGAGAGATGGGGAAGTACGAAACATTTTAGGCAGAACCAGAGACGATACCGAGGGGGTGACACTGCCCGCCAGGACCGGAGGGAGGCAGCGCGGAGGGTCGCTGGGCGCTACCTGCTTCTCAAAGGCGCTGGGCACCAGCCTCCTCAGCTCAGACAGGCTGTTGTTGATGCGGTCGCGGCGCCGCTTCTCGATGATCTAGGGCAGAGAGCGGGGGGTCAGCGGCGGCCGGGCCGGGCTGCGGGGAGCCGCGACCGGCCGGCGGGCACTCACCCCTCGACGCCTCTTCCTGGCCAGGATCTGCGAGGTGGTGGAGGGAGACATGGAGCCCGCGGCCGAGCTGAGGTTCCTGCAGGGATCAGCGGGATATTGGTCACCGCGAGGGGCTCGAGGGGGTCGGGGGTGCCGGGGCTCCACGGGGCTGTCGGGAGGGAGGGGGCGCCGCGCAGCCCCACGGTGCCCGCCCTGCCTGAGCTCACCCATTCTCGTCCGCACTCTCCTTC
>VWZG01001495.1:303413-349716 GCA_013396735.1 Grallaria varia | reverse complement strand
CGGGAGGAGGCAGGGATGCGGGCGGAGGGAGGCTGCGGGAGGAGGCAGGGATGCGGGAGGAGGGAGGCTGCGGGAAGCAGCGGCGCGGACACAGCCGGGCACGGCGCGCCCGCCCGCCCGCCGCCCAGCACCGCCACGCGCGGCCCCCGCCGCCACCCATTGGCCGCCGGTGCCGCGGCCCCAGCCAATCGCCGCCAGTCGCTGGAGAGGCCACGCCCCCGCTGCGGGGGAGGTGCGGCCGTGGGAACGCGGGGCCCCGGCGGGGGGGGATGGGCGGATGGATGGATGGATGGATGGATGGACGGACGGACGGACGGACGGACGGACGGACGGACGGACGGGTGGACGGATGGTGTCAGGCAGGGATGGCAGCAGGGCACATCCCCAGCTGGGGAGCTGGGCAGTGCAGGTGCTGTGCAGGTGGGCAGGGCCAGGCAGCACCGTCAGGACTCCCACCAGCCTTTCCCCAGCAGCCCAGACCAAAGGGGGTTTGCACCCTGCAGAGACTGATGCCGCTTCTAGGGGCATCCCTAAGGCAATGAGGCCCAGGGTGAGCTGCTTGAGGAGAATTACAGAATCAATTAGGTTGGAAAAGACCACTTGTCAACCACCTTGTCAACTAGACAATGGTACTAAGTGCCACATCCTGTGTTTTCTTAAGCACTTCCAAGGACAGTAACTCCACCATCTCCCTGGGCAGTCCATTCCAATGTTTTTGGTATTCCATCACTTTTTCTGTGAAGGAATTCGTCCTGATGTCCAACCTGAACCTTCCCTGGCACAGCTTGAGACTGTGTCCTGTCACTTTTTGTCTGAGAGGAGAGACTGACCCTCGCCTGGCTACAACCTCCTTTCAGGTAGTTACAGAGAGTGATAAGGTCACCCTTGAGCCTCCCATTCTGCAGGCTAAAAGAAGCAGATTAGGTGAGAGCAGCTTGCCGTCTTTTGGAAAAAATAGTGAAATGGGTGGTTAAAGCCCGAAAGCTGAGGAGGCTTAAACTTGGGTGGTTTTAGTTTGCTGGAAGTGACAGAGAAATCAAGACGTCCCTCTTGTCACCCACGTCCTCTCCTTGTTTACCCCCCAGCCCCCTACCCCCATGTATTGTGGCAGTGGGCAGAAGCAGGAACAGCTTTTTAGAAGCTGAAAGCACATGACTTTTGCTGGAAAGGAGGGAGGAATGAAAGAAAGGTCAGTGCTGGATTCAGGATGTGCAGAGTTCTGGCTGGCACGCTCTCTATGAGTACATGCTGTTTTGCACTAAACAGGGCCCTGAGCCTGAATGCCGCATTCCCCAAAAAAGTCCTTCTCATTCTGCCAGCTTTCTCAGGCTGAGGTATGGTAAAATGGGACAGGTGAAATGAGGGTGTGCTCTTTGAGGTGGTTTCATAATAATTAAATTTTCATTTACATGGAGCCTTTCAACTAAGGCTCCTTTTCTAAGTTGATTCTTCCATGTTTCACAATCAGAGGGATTGGAGTATAACCAAGACGTGCAAAGTGTAAGAGCAAAGAGTTGGAAAGCCCAGGTTTTCCCATTCCAAGACCCTGGAACAGTTGCCTTCAGCCTCCCACTGATTTAGTAAAAGTTACTGGCAACAGAGTTGCTCCAGATTTCATGGATGCTTTTGCAAAGCATCTCTGGTGGCAGGAAAATGGAAGCAGGGACCAAGATACAGGTAGCAAAAGAGCTGCAGTTAAGAAGATGGAAATATTCCTGCAGTCACCTGTAAGGAGCTAACAGAAGGTGATAGAAATATTCTATTGCCACATTACATTTTCATAAAGCTATCCTTTCTGCAGTGCTTTAATTAAGCTGGTGTCAGCATTTCTATTACATCCACCTTTCCAGCTTCTATATTTTCGTTGTGAAACATGTCTGCCTGCACCACTTGCTTTCACAGCACCAAAAGTCAGGTCAGTGAAATGCACAGTGACATTTACACCTTTTTGGCCCGCAGACTGCACATCTGAGTTCTCCCATCCAGGTATGTATATGTCTTCTTCCTGCTATGGAGACAAAAAAGCATGGCAAAAGAAGCTCCTTGATATTAAGCATTGATTGCTTATGAGTAGAGGTCTGGCCACACAGGTTCCCAGCAGTTGGTTGCTGGAGGTGCCCTCATCTTCAGCTCTGTGAACACTGGGGCCAGGCAGCCTTTAAAGAAGCTTTCTGAGCTTGTGTAGACACTGACTTCTCTGAATGACCTACAGTAGTGGGCAGGTAGAGTGTAGCTGGGCCTCTACGCAGTATGAGCAATTGCAGTTGGCTATCAGCAGCCGTGGGAAGATAGGATATGTTTGCCTGTGTGTGGTTTCAATCTTCCCATCCAGCACTAGGAGGAACAGAGCAAAACCAGCTTTAAATTACTCTTGTGCTTTTCTGGTGCTAGGCATGGATTCATAGCGTCAGTCTAATTGTTCACTGTGGCCCAAAGGGAATTTTTATGAGCCCAAAATTAGCAACACGTTGAGACAGCGCTGTCATGCACCTCTCTCACCAGAAGGGCAGACAGGAGAGCAGCCCATTGCTCACCAAAGTCCAAGGCAATTAAAACAACAGTGCAGAAGAAGGTGACAGTTCTAAAAAGAGCTGAATTTCAGATCCCAGTCATATTTTTGCAGCAAAGAGGTAATGAACCTTAAGAGATGACAGCCTTCTCTCCTGTCCCCTACACTGCCAGCATGTCTCCCTTCTCCCTGCTTCACATTGCAGTGCAAGCACCCTCTTGCCTTCTAAATGTCCACCTCTTACAACATCCATGCCTGTGCCTCAGTCACCCTGCCACCCAAACATTTCATCTCATACCCCTTCCTATCATACACACCAGCATGCTTGCCTTGTCCCCTTCCCCCCAGCTTCCCTATTGCTTCCAGGTCTGGCACAACTCAGCATTTTCAGATTCAGGCTCTGCAGCCACATCTGGCCACCCCAGTGCTGACAGCAGGAATTGCAGGACAGGGTAAAGCAGTCACGGCAAAGCAGAGATTCAGGTTCGAGACATGCAGGAACTCTTGGTCGTGACTGTCATTTAGAAGGGAGTGGTGCCACTTTCTGTGTGCACCCCCTATTTTACTTTGTTAGATGCCCCCTACGGCGATTTCGGTGCTAGTCAAAGTCCTGCTGAAAGGGAGTTGTTTATTGCTGCTGCAGGCTTCCCTCTAGCAGAGACCTGCCACTGCTGACCCTTGCTCCAGTGTGTGCGCTAAATTAACTCCCATCTCCTTCCTTTAGGTCTTCTTTCCCAAGGGAGCAAGAGCTTTGAAGAGTAATCCCTTCAACCTGTCACCCCAAGTCCCGGAAACTCACTGTTGCTATGGTTACTGTGCCCAATTCAACTGGTGGCTCTGGCACTCACATTGCAGCCAGGCAAAAACATCAGTGCTCCCCCCCCAACCCCTCCTCCCTGCGTATATAGAGCTGCAGCATCAGCTCTGCAAGTAAGAAGTTACTACTCCAAATCCTGTATTTTTCTTTACTGACTTTTAGCTGAATGTGTTGATAGTTGGTGCTGTTGACACAGGTCAAAACTAGTTATCACAGATCAAATGGAAGTGCTGGAGAAGTGAATGGGAGCGACATAAGAGGTTTTTAGACTCCTTGCATGATCTGTTAGCAGTACTATGACTGTAAATGTGTTTCCTCAGGAGCTGAACATTGACATTCATATCTTCGCATCCCAGAGGTTCAGATACCCAGCTCAGAAGTTAGGCTTAGGTGCTCTCTTAAGCCCACTGGCCCCAAGTTTTGCCATGCAGATGCAGTGTGCTTTTGTGCTGGAGCCATCACTGCAGCAGGACACAAACACCACACATTCACATGCATCTGTAGTGATATCCGGGTCATCAGGACATTTCTCTCTTCAAGCTGGCCAAGGACAGGGGTAATTTTTACATCAAAGTCTTTACTGTAAGCGGAATTCCCAGCTGCAATGCTTCTGCTGCAGCATAGGTTTCAGGTCTCATCTTTTGGAAGTAATGTATAGCTATGAATAATCAAGACTAGCACTGCAGCATAGTAACAGCAACAGGGCAGACAGATTTCTGCTCTGGATGTCTCAAAACAATGCAGGTAATATTTGCATTTACCTGATAATGCTTCAGCTCATCTCCATAACCAGACCCAGGTCATAACTGTGTAAAAGGTTAATCAGTGAACACACATTCAAGCTGCTGACAGGCAAAGCTACTTCATATTCCGTCAGCGCTCTAATTCAGGGGGAAACAGGCAGATTGGCTATTTTATCACCTGATTTCCTTTCCAGTTACTTCTACCTCTTTTTTCTTTTTATGCAAGCCTCCCTCTGAGCTAAGGCTCTTACAGACAACAGTTTCTTCCATAGATATCTCTTCTTCCATTCTCAAAACACAAGCTGTCCTGTGCACTGAAGGACACTGAAAGACCCTACAAGAGGAGTGACACCAGGTCATGTTAATTAATGGCTGTCTCATAACAGATGCAAAAGGCTGACTTGACATGGCATAGTGTAGGAAATTCTGGTTTGATTTGCAGCCACCTTTGATCTTAATCACTGGAAAGTGACATGATGTCCGTATGTATAACAGTGCACCTCACGTGTCAAATAACACAAAAAATCAGTAACATGTTATTGGCAGAGCAGACTCTGTCAGCATTGCCAAATCTAGAGGAGACAATGGCCACAGAAGTGTGGCAACTACTGACACTCCCATCAAGACAACTATTTCACTGTACCTGGGCAGTTTATTTATATCAGTAATCATTCCTCAGTATCACAGTACAGTTTGCACCAGATATCACAGAGTAAAACTATATTTTTCTTTTTGCTGACCTTTGTTAAATCAGGCTCTCTGTAGTTTGACAAAATACAAAAAAAAAAAAAAAAAAAAAAAAAAAAACACAAACAAAAACCGGCCCCTTGAAATTTTAAAAAAAAAAAAAAAAAAAAAAAAAAAAAAAAAAAACCACAAAACACAAACAAACAAAAAAACCCCCACCAAAATAGAAAATAGTTTCTGTTTCTACAGTGCTTTCCTCTTTACTGGACTGAGGAATAATCATACAGACACTTGCTCTGGTTTCCTGCTGTCAAAATCCACACAGTCCATCAAAGAATAGCCTGATAATCTGTTTTCCTGTGCAATTTTACAACTTCAGTGTTTTAAAAGCAGTGTTCAAATCATGCTTTGTGTTACACAGTGATGTATGGAAGTCTCTGCTCCAGAGAGTTTACAATCTGAGACCTCTTTGCCAATAAGATGCAGCTTGAGAAGAATGTGTTTGCACTATTCATTCTTGATAGGAAGCATAGGATAGAGAACAACTCCCAGACCTTCTCTTACACCATGCAAACTATTATTTAAAAGTATGCCCTTTCAAGGGGAAAACCTGGCTTTTTGGCAAAAAGTAACAGTATTTTTTTTCTAACAAATTTCCTTGAACTGAATGTCATTGTGAAAAAATGAAAATGAAACTTGAGCATGCCTTGTAGCTGTTGGTAAGTACAGTTTGGAACAAAGCAAATAGTCCATTGCTTTGGAAGGTACTGGCAATTAAAAGCTTTGAAGACCATAGCACAGGTGAGTTAAATGAAAATGGTGGACATTACGCATCTGATGTGGTGAGCACTGACTCCTGGAAAAGCGTGTCGTTATTTTGTCTCAGATGAAAAATTGTATTTACCTCACATCTTTCTGCTGTAGGACTTACTAGACACCTGCTGTCCCACAGCGATCAGAACACCTCAGCAAAAGCTAGACAGGGGAAACCAGCCCCTACAGAGACACTCCCCAATCACAGAGTGATGAACTGTGAGGGGATGTTTAGCATGTGTGACAAGAGTGAGAAAGTGACCGGGATTTTTAATTGCCACAAGTCTTTGGCTGGAGTTTCATTATGGAGATGTTGGCAAAGTAACCTGATTTGCCTGCTTTAGATAATGACTAAGCTTGACTGGTCTGAAGAGAAAACTTTTTTCCAGACTGTCAGAGTATTTGGACATCGGAGGATATCAAAATCAAATCCTACCATCAGTTATCTCTGCCATTACATTATGGAATACCAGGATAAAAACAAGAAGTAACGTTCTGATTTTGCCAGAACAGAGTTAAATACTATACCTACTTTTGTTAGGGAAACTTTTATTTTCTAAATAATCTACATGCATATCAGCATTTGACTTGAGCATTTTTGACTCCAAGCTGAGGGGTCATAAAGCAGCTAATTATGAGATTCAAGCTGATTTTGAAATGCCATGAAAATACAGTAACTAAATAGCAGTAGCCTGCACTGACACTGAAGGTATTTTCAGTCTTGCTCACAGTACTTGAAAACTGCAACATTTCTGTGTGTTTTGGAAAAGTCAAGACTTGTGGGCCCTGCAAAGCTAACCACGATAGCAGTGCAAAACCGGGTACCCTGTATAGATCCAACGTTCTCTGAGTAACCTTCATTCAATCTGCTTTTAAAGAAGAAAAACTATTCCAGGAGAAATAGTTTTCTTCCAAAATAGCACCCATCTGAAAGATTTATTCCAGATAACTTAGTTATATGGGAAGAGAAGCTACCAAAGTACATGCCAGGTCAGCTATAGCAGTAACTTCCCATTAATACCCAGGCCTCTCTTTTGATTCATACTGCTCTAGCTGTGACAAAAATCCCTTGTGTTTACTTATCACAAAACCAAAGTGCTGGGACATGCCTCTCAATAAATAACTGCCTAAGCACTGAGATGCCAGGATGATGAGCTCTGTATGAACACCTCCACGGTCACTATTAATGACAGCGCTCTAAAGGGAGTGCAAACAGTCACACGCACTTAATGCTTAAACCACAGCAAATGTGTTTAATCCCACACAATAGCTCCATTAGACTATGTCTTAAAGCTGTGGTCGGCCAGGGGAGTGGTGACCACTTCCCACATATATAACATATACCAAACATATTCAGTTTGGCAGGGAGACAAGAAGCTGGAAGTGTCACACTGGAGCCTAGTCCCCTGATAGCATGAGACATGTGCTTGTAAGCTGTCTCAAGGAGGATATTTGATTGCCCTCTTTCTTCTTCTGCCTCTCTCTCAACAAAAGTGGAGTGACCTCCCCCATGACCTGGCAAGTGCTGAAATTCCCCAAACACATTTTTCTGTTGTGCCCCAACGCTGAACAAAAGGAAACGAAGCAGCCTCGATATACTTGAAGTATGGAATTAAAATAATAGCTGGCCCTTGCTCGCCCTGCAAACGCTGATCTTTACCTCCTCCCCAGCATGGTTTGTACTGTCTCCCACGCTTATCTGCTGTATTGTCAGCGTCTCTTTTGGATTTATACACTTATTTATTTATTTATGCCTTTATTTATTTATTTGGAGAAGGACAGAGTGAGGGTCGGGCGGGGGAAGAGGGGGGGTCTATGTAATTGCAGTTTACACTGCGTTCCCACGCTACTATTGTTTGTGGCTTTGTTTCCTATTCCCATCACGTGTGCTAATTAGTTGGAGCCGCTGGCTAGCTGGGAGGCGTGTGTCTGGAGTAAAAGCAGAAAGATCACTTCCTGGAGGGATCTAGGCAATCTGAACAATTCTTTGCTTTACTTTCAGCCTTCTCCCTCCCCCTGGCTTTACCACTCGGAGAAGAGAGAAGTGCTGATTGTCAAACACCAGCTACTGGAGAGGCACAGATTTTCACTTCTGAAAAGGAGCAACACATAGAGTCAAAGAAAATCGGGCTGGAAAGAACACCTTATCTATGTTTAACTTGATTTTTTTTTTCCTTCTGAAATCCCCAATGTCTTTCTGTTGTGGCTAAGAAGGTAAAAGCAGCCCTTTAAAAAAAAAATCCTCAGGTTATTTTAGCCTGCCCTTAGGAAGTGAGTCAGTTTTTTATGGCAGGGCTAAAGCTAGCTCATGCCATGGCTTGCAAAACAAAATGAGACCCAGAGAGAGAGAGAAAATTGCCTGAGTCATGGCATTTGCTTATTAGTGCAGGCGTCAGACAGCAAGGCCAAGTCACATGGCAAGACCAAGTACCTGTGAATGGATCAGGTTTTAAACTCAGCATTGGATTTGGTTTCGTTTGTTGCTTTCTTTTTTTCCTTTTAGATCTGCAGTTAAATTCTTCTGCCCATAGCTCTGGTGCTTTTCAAATGCTGAGCACACACGACCCTCCTCAGACTGTGCAGGCAGCATGCAGCCCACACAGGCACTGGGCTGGAGCTGTGGGAGCTGCCAGGGTCCCACCGACCCCTGGTGTCATGTCAGCAGCCTTGGCTGAAACCCGTCCTTCTCATCCAGCCTGAAAGCCCTGGAGCCGAGCTCCTCTGGCATTAATAGTCCTTGTCCTGCTAGCCTAGACCGACCCTCCATGCTCTCCAGTTTCACATGCTGAGGAAAATAGTGGGGGCTGAGAGCATGTGAGCAAGGGCGAGTGACTCAGCTGCAGGGGGCTCAGGCAGTCAGTGACCTCCTGTAGGGAGTATTGGAACCGTGGCTCTTCTCATTCCAACCAGGGGCTTGAGTGCCCAATGCCTGTGCTATCGTGATCAGGCTCAGCGAAGTGCTCAGGAGGAGGCAGGTCCTAACCTCTTACATGGAAGAGGGGCTGCCAAGTGCTCATCCAGAAACAGAAGAGGATCTAAGTCTGTTTGCTTCTCTTTCACCAGGCACAAGCTTTTGAAAGCAGAAGTTAGCTGCTAATAACCATAGTCAGGCTTAGTGCAAGTGTACTACTCCAATACTTGTCTGAGGAGAAGCCCTAAGAGATGGGTATAAATCTGTCCTGCTTTAGTGGGATTGCAATTAGGCAAAAATCTAGATTTCCATCCTCTGGGAAATTCCAGTATTTCTACACTTTTATTTTGTTATTATTTGGGTTACAGAGAATTGAAGTATCTAAAGTCTGTTTGCTTTGGGGTTTTACTGTCCTTTCTGTGGGCAAAACAAGTCCTATGTTTCAGAAACAGTGAAATGCTTCCCTGTGAGTCAGCTCAGCTTTAAAGGGCATCTCTTTGAGTGTCACATTAATACTTGGATGTCATTTACGTCATCCCCCAACCCTGTTTTTCCTTACAGACTGGGCCCCTTTTCTGAGTTACCTGTCCAATGACACCCCTCATCAGTTCAGGGAATAGGAGAATATTTTGAATTACTGAAAGTACAGACTGGGTGGCTGGTCCAGAGCAAAGCTGGGTAATGTTCCTGTCATGGAAAGAAGTATTTTACAGCATCACTGTGCAAGACTTCAGAGCTAGTGTCCTCATACCATCATGCACATCCTACTTTCTCCTCATCACCGCCTTTGCCATTTACAAACTCTTCCAATCCATGCAGTAACTCTAATTGCTTTGGTAGGTAAATTGGCAAAATATTTGCAGTCTAGCTCTTAAAGAGGCAAGAAGCTAGAATTTCAGGAGAGGTGATCAAGCAGCTGGTGACCTAGCCCTCTGCCAATGAACAGGCACTTCAGTGCCCCAATGGATCGGAAGGCACAGTCTTCACCCTCTGTGAATGTGGAGGAACTTACTGAGGGGAAGACCTGCAGAGTGCACCCTCATCACAGCCTGCTTTACTCAGGAAACAGGTGGCCAGCAAAGAAGGCACCATATAGAAAAATGGAGGGCATTCACTTGTGCATCATTAACTTCATTATTTCCATTAAATAAGCCCTGAATTGGCCCCTGGTTTATATATTTGCAAATAGTCCTGAGCAGTGTCAGATTTTCCTTTTCCTGGTAGAAAGCATCCCTCTTCTTGTGAATGACTACAGTATTACTGAGGGGAAAGCTATGCTTTAATGTAGCACTAACAGTTGATAGAGTCTGTAGCTTTTTGTACCTGTAGTCTTCCACTGACTGTAAGCATTATAATTTGTTATTATTAATTTCTTTTATAATGCTACTCATGAACTGCTCCAGCTACTGACCTCCCAGAGAGATTGCTAATCAGGCAGAATTGCACTGGAGGGATTGGTGAGTTCTGTGTTCAGATATCTTCTAAGGATATGTGAGGACCACCAACATCTTTGCACAAGTAACCTGAAACAAAGGAAAAATAACCTAGCAGAGCAATTCTGTGCACTGTAACAATTACAAAGCTTCATCATAACTTAATCTAGTAAATTATTTTTTAGTTCTTTCAACTCATTATTTATATTTAGAAATTAAAAACTCCAACAAGGACAAAAAGCCCAGCCCATCAGTGAGTCATTCACAAGCTCTGTTCTTTTTCCTGTTTTCTCCCTGAATATGGAAAGCAGCTCATGATTTCTGTCTTGATATGCAAAGCCTATCTGAGTCTGGTTTAGCTGCCTGAGGGAACTTCACTCAGACTTCATGGCCACAGTTGCCCATAACAGCCACTGCAATGGAGCAACAGAGCTCCAGCTAAAAGAGACGCTTCTGGGTGCATCAGTCGCAGTAATTCCAAAATGATCTGTGAAGATATCCACTCCTTTTGGAAGTACAAGTTAAGTGAATGACCTCATTTCAACAGTCTTTCTGAGTGCTTTCTGATACAGTATAGTTGGTTACACACAAAAATTCAAAAAACGGTCTCTTCCATGGTCAACAGATTTAATCAAACTTTGTTTCCCATGGAGTGATGCTCTACATCCTGATATTGGTCCAAAATTTGTACCTTCCAGTTTGCTCCATGGTGCCTCTACCTGCACTTGCTGACTGGCGCATGGGCTATGCTGCATTGGGCATAAAGACTTGGGCATGCTGACTACCCAGATCAACTCCTCTAGCATGGCCAATGGAGGATGATGAATCTAGATCCCTTTTCTTCACCATGTTTGCATAAAACCTGTAGGATCTTCATTAGTCTGAATCTTCCATTTGTTAAAGGTGGTGGGTGTTAGCCAACAGGCTTCAGCATTATTGAGTGGGGAGTGCCTGATGGATAGACGTGTAAACAGCAAAGCACGTAAACGAGATGGTTGCCAAAGGAAATCAATTTAAAAAGAGTCTATTTCAAGTACTAAAAGGTTTCCCCATGGATTAGGAGGAAGAAATTATTTTGTTCCTTAGAGGTAGTGGTAGCAATGATATTGCTGTAGATTTGATTGTCTAAATAAATGAGATGCAGCTTTTTTTGGAAGAGTCAATATCTTTAGTTGTAAGGTTTGTGTACCCAGTTTGTCCACTTTCTCAGTTATATCATCTGGTCTAGTAAAAGGTACTTGAGTTTTTCTCAAACTTTTCCTCTCTTGAGGATTTGGAAGACCCTTAGACACCAGAGTAATGCCTCAGAGTAAGTACACAGATGAGAGAGGTAATCAGTCACTCACAGATTGTTTCTGAGATAGAAGAGCTTTCATTCACTCTCTTTCAGTGTTTTCAGGTTTGTGATGACTGAAAACAGAGGGATGGTTTCAGTACCGCATTTACAACTGGAATGTAGAGTCCACCTTTAACTTGAAAATATTTGCATAAAGCATTCAGGTAATATAAAGGAAACTGATTACTTTATACTAGCTGGATTACAGTAAGCCAATATTGACTTCAGGTTTTGGTTGTCAGCAAGATTTATTTTACTCAAGGTAAATATTGACTGTGGCACCACCAAGGCCAGTACTTAGTTTGGAGGAATATCAATCTTGTGGCTCAAAACTGGAAGTCGATATCTTCGTTGTTACACTTTTTCATAAATAGTAGGGAAGGGGGGCTTTGGCTAATGGGAGACATATTTTTATATGTGTGTATATATATATGTATATATATATATGCACACACACATAGGCATAATTTAAGAGAGTAGTTCTGATGTAGTGAAGAAAAAAAAAAAAAAAGAAAATGTGCAAATATGGAAAGAGGGTTATTACCCTGAGCCAGTAAAAGACAGAAGCTGCTGGAAGGAACCCCATAGTAGGAATATTATAAGGCCTAGGGACACCCTCCCTGCAGACACAGGTTGTTGACCTTTTGAAAAGTAAACAGCAAGAAATGTAAGTGGTAGCTGCTGTCAGGAATAGTATAACATATGGAAGAAGAATTTCTGTTCCCAGCCTCCTTTGAACTGTCAATTGATTTTGCCTTAATACTCTGTAAGCCTTACAAAATACAACACGCCTGCTCTGTCATGAGACAAGTTTAGAAAGCCATTGAAATTGTGCTTGTTGGAGTCTTTGTCACTTGTGTCTCTCTAAAGAAACACAGTATCTAAACTTAAACCAAGAGGAAGACAGGGAGTCTGTTTGGGTTTGAGGCCACTAACAAGTGAAATACTCTGTGTTGCATTTCACTCTGTTGGTGAAACTGTGGAGGAGGGCATTAAATCCATAACTGTTATGTTATCCATGAAATCTCTTGGCACATGCACACACACACAATGGTTCTTGATACAACATACAATACTTTTCCAGTTTAAGTGCAACAAGAATATAAAAATTGCCATTATCCTGGTAATGTCAGAGATAGTCCTATTAATTACGGAGACAGACAAACAGTCCTCAGGATTTCATGGAGCTGGAAGAAGCTCCCCAGCACAGAGCCTAGATGTAACAGTGTGCAGAAAGCACTAGCCACCTGTGAAGAACCAGGACTAGTCTACCAAGGACTACGGCTGGTTTCATGCCACCACATCACTGCTGGTAACAAGACAAGTTTGATGCAGGCCAGCTAAAATACACCTTCTTAGGTAAGAAGCCCATGGACTGATTCCTAACCAGGTGCAGTTTGCAGCTACTGGAGCTAAGACCTTCCTGACCTAGAGCTCATCCCCTTCCAGATGACACAGGGTTGATGGAGCCAGGACTGGGTCTCTGATCTCGAAATGCAGCCTTGACGTGGACACCTCTAACGGGTGGTGCTGAAGACTGCCTGTCAAGAGGATATACCAGCAAAGGAAAGCTTCATGGCGCTGGACTGCTTCTCACCTGCCAGCTGCATCAGGAGGCACAAACTGCAGTGGGGTCACTTGCCAAGGCCACAAACGTGACAGGAGTCAGGTCTCTGCAGCAGGCTATTTGCTCTCTCAAGAAAATCCTCAGCCAGTGGCCTACAGCTGGATTTGCCATCATCTTTGCTTGACAGCGATAATGTTTGACTTTTAAAAGCTCTACGGACTTAACAGCTGTTGTGGCAATAGATCTAAACTGAGCTTGCTAGAAACACTAGCTTCTTTGTTTCATTTGTTGGTTGCACTTGTATATTGTAGCCCTCCAAAATGAAGACAGCAATGCTGAGAAAACTCATACTGTCTTGCCTGTGCCTGTACACTCCATCTGCTTAGCTGTGCTTGTGGCAGTGCCAAGCATCCAGCATCGGTGGGTTCCCATCTAGAAGCTTTGCTTTGATTTGAGATCAATAAATATCAGCCTGTTATGAAATTACTTGAAAAGATTAAGTTACTCTATGTTAACTAGATGACACTGGGGCAACATGATTGCCTTTGATCAGGCAACACGTTACTCCTTTATTAATTTTTCTTATTCTTGTGTTTTGTGACTTGGTTTAGAAGATGGAAGAAATTTTGGCTATGGAATTTTACATTTTTGAAGTAATAGATGTGACTTTTGTCACTCAATTCACATGAAAATAATTCAGTCCTGACTCATGCAAATGCCAAAAGAAACACAATGTGTTTGGAATAAGATACTTCTCCTGCATGACTGAATATTGTACAGAATATTGTAGGAGGAGGGAACTCAAGAAAGTAATGAACAGCAGTCATTTCATATGGCATCTACAAGGCATGGGGTTGTTTAGTTGCCACACAGAGGCATGTGGCCCTCAACATGAAAAACTGTCACATACTGAAAGTTCATCTGAGAGCAGCGCATCTTGTGAAATGCAGTTGCTCTCGTAGTGGCAAGAGGCTGAGTTTCAGCTCAGTTGCTTGTGTTTGTGTTCATCTGGATTGGCTGTAACTTACGCATCTCACCTTTTTTTTATCACGTGACCTTTTTCCTTTCGCACAAAGTGCTGCCTTCAAGGGTTGGACACATCCAACCCCTTCCACCTCAGTCTTAAGAAAAACATGGGTTTTCCTGGTGGGCTCTTGCAAGGGTTAACCAGGCTATAATTGGATCTCCTGGTGGGGTTTAACATGAAGAGGAGATGAGGTTTGTGGCTTTGTCCAAGGCAAGGAGTCAAGGGAGAAAATGAAGGGCAGCTCAGAAGAAACTCTCCCTAGCTTTCACCTCCCATCCCAAGAAAGGCATAATGATGCATTTTGGAGGATATATTTGTTTCTGTTCCTGCCATTCGAGAGTATTTCATTCCCTGTAACTGTGTAGTTTCTTTGGCTTCTTTCGCTTTAGAGAAATCCCTTCTCTTGCTCAGATTTATAACATTTTTTATAACTGGCCGTGTGAGAGGTCTGGAATGCCATCCACCTCTTTGGGAAATAATTACTGTTTGTGTGGTCTAATAAATGGTCCCGGAGGGTTCAACATGAAATAGCCAGGGTCTGCAGGAAAGAAAACTATGTGGAAACTCGTGCAGCCCCACTAATCTGCAAGGAACAAAACAAAGTTGTACCCTGGGGTAAGAACCAGTAGTGACTCGCTTAATTGCTACCATGTCAGCGTGTGAAACTACTACCTCCGAACAAGCTAATGCGAACCTGACAGTCAGATTTCTGATTGAGACCAGCTAAATATCACTTCAAACGAGCAGATAATCCCCATGACAGATCTGCTGTGCAGCCAGGGCTGTGTTTGTTATCTGAGCCTGGTGAGGTGACCGGTGCTGGGGGCGCGTGGACACCTCATGGCAGTCACCTTTAATGTATGATGGGTATAAACAGGGTGGATGGTGCCTCTGAATCCATGCCCCTCGCTCACCCATCTCACTTTTCCTTCTCACAGAGGGGAAACTCAGCCAGAGGGTGATGAGAGCAGAAGGCGAAGTCCCTTTGATTAGACCACAAACAATCCTCTGTATTTCAATCCTGTTTCTTTCCTTCCCCTAAGGTGTAGTTCAGTGAGGGCACTGGTTATCCTAAGTCCAGTAGTCTCCACCATGACCACATGAGGAGGGACTGCAAATGCAGGAGAGGAGGCCACATGCTGATCTGCTGTCCCAGATTTGGGCTCAGAAAGGCAAAACTCCAAGTCCTGCTTTGTTCCAGGTGCACAAGCCCCATCAGGGCCAGCCCACCCAGAGGCAGTGATGGCATGGCCGACTTGATGTCTGTCTCCCCTTCATCAGGAGACAACAGTCCCATGGTGGCTCTTCCCCAGATCTCTGCCCCAGGCTGGGCCATGTGATGGCCTCACACTCCTTGGCTTGAATTGTGAGAGCAGCTCATGAGCTGCTCCAAGAAAGTCCTGATCCCAGTGCCCTGGCTGCAGTCCTGGAGCATTGCTCCCGGTGTGTGTCCAGACATGCTTACGCTGTTTGGCCCTGCAGTGCCTGCCCAGGAACACAGGAAGCCTGTGGTAAAGCCAAGAATAAAACTGTTGCCAGAAAGACCTCTTGGCTGTCTTGTGCCTGCCTTAATCACTGGATTGCACTTCCTTTGCTTCACCCATTACACAAGATTTCTTCTTTCGGTATTTTCAGTGGGACACTCTCCAGTTTCCAGCGGGTTTTGGACATGGTAAATAACAAGGCTGGTGTTTGTTTCTTTTAGTTGTATGTGAATGCTTTCAGATACAAATTCCTGTAATCTTTTTTTTTTTTTTATTAATCAAAATACAAAAGTGTGGAAAGTTTTCTTATAATGCTTTCAGTGCTCCTGTAAAATCTTTCCCCTTTTAATTAAATCTACAGAAAATTTTATGTGACAGTGACACTGTAGCTCCCATCTTACACACTGCAGTCACTGAATGAGAGCTCCCATGGGCACTTGGTGGTGCATCAGGCAGTTTTTGGTACATGACAGAGGTGTTCTCATTCATCACCAGTGGTGATGCTATGAAGACATTGGAAAGGTGCAGAAATGTGTTTTCTGTGTCCTTCTGTTTTCTGTGCATTCTGCATATACTGTATCTTTTAAAGAGGACTATTGAAACACTGAGACTTTAGTTATTAGCTTTCATACAAGGAAACTTTTTTTGAAGGAAGTACCAGCCAGGTTGTTAGGAGGAAAGGGGCAATGAAAGAAGAGAGAGCAGCTGTCTGAGGCTGATCAGAAAAGCATTAAGTAGGTGAGGGCAACAGCAGTGCCCAGCTTTTTCAGGTCTGTCAGGGTCCTGTGTCTATACCCAAAAAAAGCACCCCTTGTTTGGGTGGTATGTACAGATAGTAAAAGAGGGACATTTATTTTCTGTGGCTAGACAACATCCTGAAAAACTTGTAGACAACACATATTGAGGACCACAGACCATTGTACTGTTGCCAGCAGCAGAGGAGCTGGCCCACAGTTGCAGCTACTCTGTAGATGGTCTGTGAAGGTCAAGGTGGGTTAAGCAGCTCATGAAGTGTGCATTTGCAGATTTTATATAATCATGGACTCATAGAATCACACAATGCTTGGGGTTGGGAGGGATGTTAAAGATACCTAGTTCAATCCCACTGTTGTGGGCAAGGAACCTTCTGTTAGAGTAGGTTGTTCAGAGCTCCAGCCAGCCAGGCCTTGATCACTTCCATGAATGGGACAACCACAGCTTCTCTGGACAACTTGTTCCAGTGCCTTACCATCCTTGGTAAGCTGTTCCATTGGTAACCTCCTCCCCACCATTCCTCTGAGACTCTCTTTGCTCCATCAGCTGACTACCAGCTCTGACAGGCATACCATCCAATTTCTGCAGCATCTCTGTTTGCCCATCCAGGAAACAACATCCTGCTCTGAAGCCTCAAAATGCACACTGGCTAATCTCACTCACCCAGCAAGCTGGCGCTGATAACAGAGTAGACATCAAAGGGCAGAATCCCCTGATTTGCACTGCCTGGCCATAAATTAACTGAACTCTACCCCCAGCATCCCATCCCTATGACCTCTGAGGTGCTATATTTACCAGGGCACTCTGTGTGCTAAGTCAATGTGGAAATTGGGTTAGTCATACTTTCCTGGAAGTGTGATCTTGCCCTGCTTGGCTGAAAACCATGAGCTTCCCCAGCGCCACAAGCACTTTTAAAACTGAATGCTTTTCCAGTGGAAAGCCTTCCTGCTCCATTGTGAAGCAGGATCAAAATGATTTGCATTGGGAACCAGCAGGAATTCAGGTTGAAAAAAAAAAAAAGAAAAGAAAGGGGTGTGCTGAGGTGGCTGTATCAATGTGTTTCACACGGAGGTTTGCTTTCAGCTCAGAAAGGGATCAGTGGTTATGTGAGATAGGAGAGTCCTGCTGAGAAGTCACAGTTGTGGATTGTTCCCTGGGTGAACTGTTGCATCTCTCACGAAAACTGGAGCAGCCCCGAGACAAAATGTAATTGCTGATCCTTAACATGTTGTGAGAATAAAAAGAGAAATTATATTGCAAGCAGATGGTAAACAAGGAGAAAAGTGACCTGTTCCAGGTAAATAAAGAGCTAGGATCTCACCAAGACACAATAAATTCAACTTACCTATTTCTTGATAGTGCAATTTGGTGGGTCTTCTCTGAAGTTAAAAGAGTAAGTTTTGGAAGACTCTTGACACTAAGCAGACTTCAAACTGAATTCTCAAAAATGTTGGCAAGTTCATAATCCAGGAAAGACTTGCAACAATTTATTTAGTAGCAATTTTATTTAAATTATGTTTTAGAGTTAACCCGTTAAAACATCAAAACTAAATTGTATTTCAATTACTTTGACACAGTGTACTTACGTCAAACTGTCAGTAAATTGAAGCACTTCTCTCCCCAAAATCCTATCCAGGAGAGAGTTCTGTCTTGAAGAATTGTTTGTAGCTACACAAAGGCTCCACAGAAAGCTCCTGATGACCAGAGTTTCTGGATTTACACTGATTCAGTCCTGATAGCACTGGAATTTCAAAGCTTTTTGTGCTGTAAGCCTTGACCATCTTCTGCAGAACTGCAAATGGACCCTTGCCCTGACATGCAGCATCAGCACCTTCTCACCCAAAGGCGAAAACATGCCAAGATGTCTGAGGCTCAATGCATCTGTAGCTCTTATTTCCTACCTCAGTCAATGGTTACCTCTCATAAAGGCCATGAAAACGGCTTGTAAAGCCATGAAAAGTTTTCAGACTATTAAACTTCCACAGTGTAAGAGCCTCATAGTCTTTGTTGTTTTGCACAAGAAAAGGTCTTCTGTAATGCTCTGCTGCCAACTAGCAGATTCTTCTTAAGAATTCTGTTCCTCTCTTTGCAGGACAACAAACTGCTTAGCAACATCTCCAAGGAGGTGGAAACAATTCCTCTCTGCCCTGCAGCTCCTTCACAGGGAGGATCACCATTGCAGGGTTACCCCTGAGTGACAGCAGTAGGGACCAGAATCAGTGAGCTGTACAAGTGAGCTGTAACAAACCCCAAATCATACAACAAGCTGGAGAAGCAACTCCTCTCCTTGCAAGCAAGGTTTTTGAGTAATGTAGCACTGAACAAGGTTTTCTAGTCCTGTGAGGTCGACTTGACGGAATAATATCTTCCCTCCTGGGAGTCCCAGGCTGAGCTGGGAGACTGCAGCAAGAAACCTCTATGTGCAAGAAGAAACATCTTCACCCAGTTAGTGCTAGTGGAGGAGGCTTGACTGTTGGCCAAAGAGTGGGGCACCTGGACTTATTGCTCTCCCACAGGCTGTGTCAGCTTCACCAGAAAGTTGGGTTGATCTCCTCCTGCAGGGTTATGCCTGGAAAAATGACAAGAACAGTCATTCAGTCAGTGAAAGAACAGCTGTGCCCATGGCAGCTACTGGAGACCAAAGGCAGAGAACTATGGGATGCTGCCCCATGCATCTTTCCAGGTCTCATTTTATATGTGTAATAGAGTATGAATACCAAAATTACATGAATCTGGGATCTGCTGTCTTCCAACAAATTCTGGAACAATCAGTCTTTACTAAAGTGAACAAACTCAAAACAACCAAGAAATTGAGTGTATCCCCCTCCACAAAGGCTGTAGCAGAGAGCACTGTAAGGAACTCTGGATAGTTGGTAAGAAACCCTGTGGGGATGTGGCTTGCAGGAAGTCAGGGCTCAAACCTCCCCTTCCACAGACATCTTTTACAGAAAGAGACATAAAGATCTGTCCATCTTCATGTGAAGAAGGCTTTAGCTGGCCTGTGAGCAAGAAAAGATGCACTGGAAGGGACACTTTCCTTGCAGAGTCAGCCAGGCTCTGTCTTAAGATTTCAATTCCTGTGGACCCAAGCAGTCTCAGAGCACGTCAGGTGTCAGGTTGTCTGTGAACCAGGAGCAGCAAACCCCTGCTGTAAATCTCCGGGCTTACTCTACCTGAACTATGTCTACACTCTTAAATAAACAGGCCAGGGCTCATGAGGCCAAGTGCCACAACACAGCTTGTATACACACAGCTGAACTTTCTTTCCTCTCAAAAGAGACCAGCCTTATCCCTTCTGCGTATTGGAGACTGGACTAAAACTATGCTGGAGAGCAAGCAGACAACTGGATAAGCATGGAAGAGTGGCCAAGCCCACTACCAGCCAGCCTGAAATCCTAGTGCCAAAGCATGTCCTGCTGCGAACCAGGTTCCCAAGGTTGGTCTGGCTGCAGCTGATCAGATGAAGCAGCTGCCACTCAAAGTGTTCATTATCACTCCATCACACCCACCTCAGCAGTTCTGCCACAAGAGCTGTGGGAATGATTTACCCAGGCCAGGTCAGCCAAATGAGACTGTTTGAATGGTTTCGGTAGAAGGTTCTTCAAGGACCTGGGTCCGTCTGAGAGATGGAGATTAAGGACTGATTTACTGGTCAGTTCTGATGCCTGAAGGAGGTGAAATGACCTCAAACCAGGGAAGTCTCCCTCTGGATGATGTACAGGCAGGGAATGGTGGCCTCTGTGAAGCCTTCACACTGAACGTAACTCATTCACTGCTCACTTCAGTTTGCAGCTCAGTGTGACAAAAATGTGACTGTGCCAGGGGTCTGCCTTTACTGGCAGAATTCTACCAGTGAAGAGGGCAGGCCTCCAATCCAGTCCATAAATCCTTGGGAAAAGCAGGAGAAAAAATTCCTCTGGTTTTTGTATTGTAGGGCCACTTGTTACAAATCATAGTACACCTGTACATCTTTTTAAGTTCAGGACCCACAACTTTATGAGCTCAGCCACAGCCTCTCCCTGCTGCCAGCCACTCTGGTTTTCAACCAAAATGAACAGATCAGCCTTGCAGTAAAGGTCTCTGAAACTTCAAGAACAGCTAAGCATGGGTCTGATCCTGCCCATAGCTGGGGGCAAGCTGCCCTCTGGATCTGTGAAGTCTGCAGAGCCCTGGCCCCTGTGTCAGGCATTGTCTCGTTCTTTGGCTTGAGTTTTAGTTGTGAGAATTAGCCTGGAGGTTGAGAAATTACAAACAGACTGCAGTAGAGTTTGGGCAGTAGAGTTGGGCAGAAAGAGGATTATGCAAAGCAGGAGACACTGGAAATCAAATAAAAAATACTGTCCTGAAAAGTGGGTTGCATAATAAAAGTAACAATTTTAAAAAAAAAATAAATCTGGTCTGTGGATAGGAGCCTTTATGGTCTGTTTCTGACCCTTGCTCACCCAGCCCTCGGAGGGATGTGCAAACACGGGATTAAAGGGAAGGCAAAAAGGCTCTTTCTTCCCCAGCAGAGCAAAAGTCGCGGCAGTGGGTTCCTCTTGTGGTGCGGTTGCAGGGGGCGATGGAGGAGTGCCTGGCGAGGAGGGGTGGCAAGCAAGGAAAGCTGGCTGGCAAGGAGGGGTGGCGGCCAGGAGGGGTGGCTGGCGAGGAGGGGTGGCAGTCGATGCCGAGGTGCGATGGCCCCACAGAAGGCCATGCATTGTGCGCGGCGCGGCGAGCCGGAGCTTTGGTGCCAGCCAAGAAAACAAATGCCTTCCCGCTGTCTCCGGGAAATGCTTCCACCGCTCCCGCTGAGCGCGTTCATTTCAAAGCCCGCTGACTTTTTGCCCTCTCTAATAGAGCTTAAAATGTTTCTGTTTTCCAGCCTCCCCCCGCCCCGGCCCTCGGCTCGGAGGCACCAATGCCGCAGGTTTGTGAGATGCCAGCGGAGGGTATGGCAAATCAAAAGGATTAGGGGGCGGTGGTCTTAAGATTCTTCCCCACGGCGGCAATGAAACGCTATAAACCCACAAATCTTAAAAGGTATCGGTTAAACCCGGCAAAATCCCTTCTGGAGCCTGGCCGCTGCAGCTGCGGGGCTGCCACCGCGCCGTTCCCATCCCTTTTCGCCGGAGTTCTTGGCCGCCCCCGAGCCGCGGGGCGGGCGCCGCTGCCCCTCCGGCGGTGCCCCGGGCCGGCCCGCAGCTGCCCGCCCTCCCCGGCCGCCCTCCCGCCGCCGGCCGTGTGTGTGTTTAGGAGGTGCCGTTTCCCACAGCTCTGATCTAATGCAGCTGTAATTCAATCTCCGTGTGACCGGCACTCCGCCGGCGCTCTCCCACCCGCCGGCAGGCTCCTCTCTCCCAGGCTGTGTGTGTGTTACACATTTACACTGTCAATCTGACGGGCTCCCCTCAAACAACCCCTCTGTATAGATTTACAATGTCAATCAGGCGGGCTGCGGGGGCCGTCGGCGGCAACCGCGCCCCCGCTGCCCCCGCAGCACAGTCACCCTATACCTGCCACTCAGCCCCGGCAAAAGGACTTTTGTTTAATGGCATTTGTGTGCGGCCACAAAGAGCAAAGGCAGCTGAGGCAGATAAGGCTGAGAACCTGAAACAGATGTAAAAGAGATCAGATCGAGTTTTCTGCGGATCCTCAGCTCCTGTAGAGATTTATGACCCCTTTTAACCCCATTTTAAATAGGTTAAACCAGGCTTGTTTTATATGGACGAAATGAGACCGGCACTTGTATAGACATTTACCCGGAGGAATGGATCAGCCCCCCAATTTTGCTCTATTCTTTATCACTAAGCCAACCCCTTTGGCCACTGCATCGCTCGTCGTTTGAAAACTTTTGTGTGATCTCATTATAACTCACATCCTCCAAAAGATCACAAAGCTTCCAGTTGACCTTTAGCCCCTGAAGAGTCCTAATTTTGGGTTGGCAACTTACAGCTCAACAAGCGAGGCAAGGCAGTCGGACAATAGCGGCAGCCGAGGACGGGGAGCGCGGCACAACAATAAGCTGTCCTTGGAAGTGCTGGGCTGCGATTGTCATCCCAGACACAATCATGGGAGACTCGGTTGGGATCGTTTTCTCTTGGCAGACAGCTTTGAACTCTGCTCTTCTCTTCCTGCTCCTCTGTTAATTATAAGTTTCTGCTGCTTCCCAAAGACAGATGAATCCGCCAGGGGCAAGAAAAACCAAAGGGACAGATTCTGCTCAGTTGGTGCTGCTGAGCCTCCATTGGCTCACACCCACTTGCTTACTCCAGATTTACACCAGAGGGCCTGAACTGAGAGAAGAATACAGCTTAGTAGGTCGGCCAGTAGTTTGTACAAAAGGCACAAACCACTCTTCCTTGCAGGAGGTTTGGCAAAGCATCGTTATACTCAGTATGGATAGCAGCAAAGCTTTACTGCTCATTCACTACTGCAGAAAAGCCCCCCTCTTCCTCCTCCTTTTCTCACAGGCACTGACCACACCAGTTTCTAGAAGACCCTGGGAGTAATTTCTTCAGGGCTATGCCAAAAGTGGAGCTTCCAGTAAGATCCATCCTGCATGTCATATTCCCAGGCTGGGACACAGGCTGAGCTGGGGTAGGGCAGTGCTGGTCCCTGGGCTGCATTTTGGGAATCACCAGCCAGCTCTGCTGGACTGAATGTTCAAGTGCCCTCGGGCTCCCACACTGCCCAATGGAAGTGATGGCAGCTCTACCAACCCCTTACAACTCCAATACCAATGCCTTTACCTCATGATTTTTTCAAACATGAGCATCAGAGTTTTACTGATATCAGGAGGGGTTTTTTTTTCAAAAGCGCTTTTCACACTCTTCTCCTGAAATGGAGACTCAAAACAAAGCAGCCCTAGAAAAAGTACCACAAGAAGAACCGTGTCAATTATTTTTATTTCATGGGTATTACTGACTCATCACAATTTTCTCGTGCACTGAGCTTTGGAAGCCAGCTATAAGAGGTGAAACATATTTCATTTCTGTCATACAGGGCTTCTTCTGAACCCCTGCATTTTCTCTGGTTGGGGATGGAGGTAAAAGAGGGAAGTCCCCTAACAGTGAAACAAAGAGTATTACGACTTGCCGCTGTGCCTCCACTCTCCCACGCATGCACCTATGTCCCCAAGCCTCTAACAACAGCATAGAGCTAAATAAACCTTTGCTGTGCTCAAAGGAAAATAAGAAATATGACCATCCAGCCTGGGAGGGAGAGAGAGAAAACTTCTAGCTAGAAGTCATGTCTTTAATCAGTATTCATCAGGCACATGCTATAGGAAAGGGTTCCAGACAAGGAGAAAGAACACACAGATAAAAAACAGACATGTCATAAAATAGAAGTGGAGGTCTCTAAATTTTCCAACTTTTGGGGTGATACTTACTCCTGAACTGCCCAGTCACTTTGTCCCAACTGTGCAAGTGACCACAGATGTCAGCTTTTTCCCCCACAATTTGCACACAGATGAGAAAATTCAACTTGCACTGAGAGGGCAGAAAATCAAGTGTTTGCCACAGCTGCCAGTGTTGTGGGTTTGTGTCCATCAGCAAACACTCAGGGATGGGGAGAGGATGCTCTGCACATGGGCAGCTGCTCCCGGAGAGGCAGCATACCCACCTCAAATCCCCACGTCTGGCAGCTGCTCTGCGGCTGGGACTCAGCCCAAGTCCCGGCCCCTCCTGTTCCAGTGTTGCTGGAGGAGTTGAAGTTCTGCTGCCTTTGGGCAGACAACATCCCAGGTCCAAGAGCAAGAGGGCATAAGAAGATCTTCATGCTTCTTCAGTGGGAGGCCAGGCAGCCTTTAGCCTAACTTCCTATCCTTGCAATCTCTGCCCCAGCCTGCAAATTAACTCCATTACCCTAAATCCACTAGCTGAGCAGAGAGCTTTGGTTTTATTTAAAGGCAATATAAAAATCCCATAAAAAGGTTAAAAGCCCCATATAATTATCTTATTTTATTTTATTTTCAGCCCCATGGTATTAATTTTAAAAAAGCATTGCCCAGCTTAAAAATTTGATTCCTTCTGCCTGATATAGGGACTCAAATGAATCTCTCTTGAGAAGGGTCTCCAGAGTCCTTAATCACCATTTAGGGGCCCTGCTCTTTGAAGGGCCATAGAGGAACAAAGTGGATTGGGGATTAGCGAATGGCTTTTATTTCTTCCCTAATGATGAGCAAAGTGCAATGAATGCCTAGGGCAGATGATAAATTGAGGCAGAAAATGTTGCACGAGTGCCCTTTGCTAAGCTAGAGGATCAGTGTCAACAATATAAAAAAATGCCTCTGTTTGCTCGTAAGAAATAATGTTTGAATCGTTAAACAGTCGAGACGGTATCAGCCATATTTAGTCGCCTTGTACCTGCAGACCCTTTGCAAACAGCCCCTTTGAAGTGACTTCAAAGTGTCGGTGTACATAAGGAGAGGCTGCAGTATCAGGTACTCATGGGACTGTGGAGCAGAGCACAACACAGTGGAGCTGCTGCTGCCTGACAGCCTCATTCAGAGCTGGGACTGAAAAGGAAGGCCATCCAAGAGTCCCTGAGAAAGAAAATACAACGTGTTCCCTTTGACACTGTCCCATAAGCTACTTTGAGCTGGGGTTTCCTTCAGCCATGGGAAAAAAAAAAACAACAAAACAACTTAATTCTAGGAAAAAAAGATTAAATAGAGTCATGAAGCTCTGCAGCATGTTTCTGAAAGCATCTGTGGTGAGGGCAAGGAATCTAGGATGTAGTCAACATTCCCAGAAGTCACTGGAGACAATTCCTGGTTTTGGAGACTAAGCCAGGCCTGAGTCAAAGTTAGCAGTCACCACGAGTCAGAAAGCTCTGCTGGCAAAAGGGATACAGATCAGGAGCTGATTTAACAAAAAAACCAACAAAATCTGCAAAACAGACTGTAATATTTTTCCTTTTGTAAGGCTGAGCTACAGCTCTATCTCAGAGTGCAGACAGGAATTAACTGACCCAATGATATGTGTGGCAGGATTTGTGGAAGTGCCTTTTCTTCTTTCCTTCTTTTTACAGACAGTTCTCCCCCCTTTGCACAAACACCATATGAGTCATAGAATTCAGGCTGTCAGCGCTGTCCAGATAGATAAAGATGGCATCACAATGCAACAACTCCTTGTATTTCTTAACTTGGAGGAATGATACAAGTTCCTTGGGTAGAACTGCAGCTCAGATCACCTTCTTCAGAAACAAGTGAGATACTGACAGGAGGGTAATTTAATGTGATCATTTTACTTCTCTGATAATTAGCGAGGAAGCCTACGGAGATCAGACGTTCTCAAGTGCCATGTTTCTGTGTCTGGGGTTATATATTTCAGTGATGTATGAGGTCCGTCTCCTACTTATTATGGCCGTCTATAAGGTTCAAAAGCACTTCATGAGGAAAGACAGAATATAGAGACATAGTACATGATTTCATTCTGCAAGATAGTCTTAGTAAGTGACCCTCACCAGAGATGTGTAAATGTTCTTCTTTTTCCCAAAGTCTAAAACCAGTTTTTATGCTTAGAAGATTTCATAAGGAACCTAGGGAGGATAAGGAATCAAGCAAGAACCTCAGGATTTCTGAGATAATTAGCATTTTTAAGTGATGAAACAGCATGAATAAGGGTGCCAACTGTTTATCTCCATGTAGACAAATAAATGACCTGCTACTACAGAAAAGCAACGTGGTTAGTACCTCAGATATTTGTAAGGAATGAAAGTAGTAATGATAGGGCAAGTGCTCCCCAATTAGCAATTGGCAGAGAATGAAAACTTGTAATGGAGAATGAAGACTCGCAACCTGCTTTATTGCACATTACATGAACATATAAAATAAATGCTGAGCTAGCATTATTGTCTTCATTAAAATGTCTACACTGTGCAGGTGATGTAAATGGATAAAGTGGGAAAATTACTGGGGAATTTTAAGCATAAGGAGATGGAGAGCTTGTGCTTTCCTCTCTTGTATGAAACGAAACAAATGTGGGAGCAATAGCTCATTGTTAAGATTAGAATTGGAAGCAAATAGTTCAATTAAGCCAAGGAAGCACAGAGATTAGGAAAACATTGTGGTCAAGCAAGTAATGTAAGGATGGATGCTATGTGGACCTCCAAAGATGCCGAGGAGAGAAATTCAGGAGACGGTTTTCCCATATGCCAAGAATGTAACATGGCCAGCCTTTATATCTGGGGGAAGGAAAAGTGGAAACACTGATCAGTGGTTCAAAAGGGCTTCTAGAAAAAACACAAACGGGTTCAATAAAGGGTTCAGGCAAACTGCCATGACCAGAGGCAGTGGAGTGAGGAAGCAAGAAGGAAAGCTTCGTGGTGAAAAGCAGTCCCACATCTTATGAAACCCTTAGGTCATAGGAGGGCTAGGCATGGACACTTGATTTCCAGGTACCAAAGTTATCATGGTCACCTCACAGGCCAAAAAAGTGAATGTTGCCCTTAATCAGGAACAAACAGGAGAACATCTGCCTCAGCCTCAGACATAAGACTGATGACAAGCTAGAGACAGCTTCAGCTTTGGAGCGAGTCTTAGGGAAAAGGATCCCCCTGCAAGGTAAGAGTTAATCCTGGAAGCATGTTTGTGATCCTGGAAACTGCAAACACACTGTGAACAGACAGAAAAGCTAAACACACAAAGTGAACCATAAAGAAAGCAAAATCAATTGTAGTAAGTGGAGACAGGGGTGAGGGCAGTAAGTTCAGGGTGGTGAAGTAAAGATGCAAGCAATTCGAATGAGCAATAAGCAGAAGACCATCCAACTATAAACAATATGGGAAAAGAGTTCTCTGGGAAAGCTGTACAAATAAGCAGCAGTGACTTTAAAAGATAATTAGGGAAGGAAAAATAAATCTTGAACAGAGTCCTTCAGAGAGTGCTCAACAGGAGCACTGTCATGTGGCATCAGTGTTCAGAGGACATGCTGCCACCCCTGCGCACCGCCCTCCTCAAACACTGTCCAACGAACAAGGCCATACACTGGCATCCCTACAGAGCAGGCTAAGGTTTGGGTCTCATTTGTGCAGGTGCTAGAGGTTGTGTGAGCTCCAAAGGAATACTCTATATTGTATTAATATTTTGAAAAGTTTTTTATACTGAGTTGATGAACAGGTTAATAGACCACAAGCTAGGATACAAAGCTTTAATCTGTCAGCTACCAGTGTTTCATAGACAATTTTTCAGCCCTCCCAGTCACGATATTTTATATGTTTACACTAGAACTCACGAAGATAAAATCCTGATCATTTTAATCTTCTTACAGTCTGAATTGCTGCAGAGAGAAGAAAAAAATGAAAAAGAAAAAGCAAAAGCAAAGAAAAAAAAGGAGAAAGATGCTTCTGCGTTGTTTCCTTTTGGGAGAAAATCAGATACCACATGGTCATAAAGCCCTGAATTGAGAGCGATAACAAGTCCCCTTTCCCAAAGATCTTACAATGTGCAAAGGATTTAAAAAAATGGGTTTGTGTGTGGAGAGGATAAATGGTCTTTTCATATCCAGAAATGCTTTATTTTTGCATGAGTCATAGTGGGTTTGAGTAAGTCCTTTAAAATGCCTCGTATTTTGGCTCTGGGCATGGAAGGCCTCTGTCAGAAGTCAAGTTTCTTAAAGCCACTTGAAGGATCTACATAAGCTATATTTACTCAGAGCTGCTTCCACCACTGCAGACCCCATCCCAGTCACTGATTGTGACAGTGGTGGTGAGCAACACCATCATGGGACCTTCTACACGTGCACCTAAGCCTGCTTGGATCACACCAAAGTCATGTGTCCATATGTGGAGATGGAGACCAATTGATGCTAGCACGGAGTTTTGGGGTGCTTGAGTGAGTTTTTTCCTTTATGTTGAGTTTTTATCTAAAAAAATCTTCATAGGGTGGGTGAAGATGGCTCTTGTCAGGGAGGTCTTTTATGCCAGCACTTAAACAGGACCTCTTCAGGATGCTTACACTTAATTCACAGAAATCACAGAATATGCCAAGTTGGAAGGGACCTACAAGGATCATCAAGTCCAGCTCCTGGCCCTGCACAGGACCATCCCCAAGTCACACCATGTGTCCAAGAGTATTTTCCAAACACTTCTTGAGCTTTGTCAGACTTGGTGCTGTGACCCCTGCCCCAGGGAGCCTGTTCCAGTGCGCAACCACCCTCTGGGTGAAAGAAACTATTTCTAATATCCAAAATAAACCCTGACACAACTTCAGGCCATTCCCTCAGGCTCTGTCACTGGTCACCACAGAGAAGAAATCAGTGTTTGCCCCTCTTCCTCCCCTCATGAGGAAGTTGTAACTGCAATGAGGTCTCCCCTCAGTCTTGTCTTCTCCAGGCTGAACAGATAAGTGCCCTCAGCTGCTCCTCATATGGCTTCCCCTCAAGGACCTTCACCATCTTCATTGCCCTCCTTTGGACTCTCTCTAATGGATTATTATCTTTCTCATATTGCCGTGCCCAAAACTGCACACAATATCCAAGGTGAGGCCGCCCCAGTGTAGAGCAGAGTGGGACAATCCCCTCCCTCGATTGGCTGGTGATACTTTAACTGATGCCTCCCCAGACATAATTGGCTTTTCTGGCTGCCAGGGCACTGCTGACTCATATTCAACTGGCCATTGACCGGGACCCCCAGGTCCCTTTCCATGGCATTGCTTTCCAGCATCACATTGCCCAGTCTGTACCAACATCCAGGGTTGCTCATCCCAGGTGCAGAATCCAGCACCTTCCTTTGCTGAACTTCATCTGGTTGGTGATTGCCCAGTCCTTCAATTTGTTGAGGTCTCTCTGCAGGGCCTCCCTGCCTTCCAGGGACTCAACAGCTCCTCCCAGTTTTGTGTCATCTGCAAACTTGCTCAGAATCCCTTCCAGTCCTGTGTTCAAGTAATTTATGAAGATGTTGAAGAGCACAGGGCCTAAGACGGAGCCCTGTGGAACCCCAGTAGTGACAGGTCATCAGTCTGATGTCACCCCATTCACTGTTACTCTCTGTGCTCAACTCATGAGCCAATGGATTACCCACCCCATGTAGGTTTATCCAGCTGTGCAGGATATTTTGTCCAGAAGGATCCTATGAGAGACAGTATTGAAAGTCTTACTGAAATCCAAGAAGATTACATCAGCTGGCTTCCCTCGATCAGCTAGGTGGGTTACCTTGTCATAGTAAGAAATCAGGTTGGATAAGGAGGACTTACCTCTCATGAAGCTCTGCTGGCTGTGACCACCTTTCACGTGTTTTCAACAACTCCAAGGACAATCTTCTCCATAACTTTACCAGGCACTGAAGTGAGACTGACAGGGCTGTAGTTTCCAGGGTCCTCCTTGCCCTTCTTGAAATTTGAAACAACATTTGCCAGCTTCCAGTCAGCTGGGTCCATTCTGAATTCCTAAGGTCATCTGAAAGTCATTGAGAAAGATTTTGCAATGACACCAGCAAGCTCTTCGAGGATTGAGGATTCTTGGATGAATCCCATGAGGACCCATAGATTTATAGGGATCCAGCCGGAGCAGCAGATCCCACACAGTTTCAGGGTTCATACTGTTCCACAATTTCAGAGCTTTTTTCATTCCTTTTACCTAAGCCTGAAAGCTTTCAATTGTTTTCTCAGTGTTTCAGGATTGGAATCAGCTCAGGTCCCTGCGTGGAGATATCCTCTAGGCCAGGGTGTTGTGCTGTCCCTCCACTAGCAGCCGTGTTTGCCAGGACACCCTGCAGGCTGCCCAGAGCTGTGCCAATGCTGCTGTCAGGGGTGCACATGCCAAACCCAGACTGACAAGTTTTGGGGGCATCAAGGAAAAGAGGTGATCAGAGGCTTCACAGCCCTCCTGGATGAGCTTTCACCAGACAAAATTATCTCCATTCTGTCTCCTTGGAAGAGGTGGGGGAAAGATGTGGGAAGAGCCTCCAGGAGCATGGATATCTGCTATAGCTCATGTTACAGGGCTTCTGGATCATGTGTTTACCTTTTATCACTATGAGCCATGCTGGAGACATGGAAAAGGCCCCACAGAAAACCTGATCTGAGTGGCTTTCTGTCTGCAATTGGAGTTGCTCTGAATTGTTCTGGGGAGACGGAGAGATTTTCAAGCAGAAACTTTGAAAGACAGCACTACGGATGATGAAAATAATTCCCTTACCCAGTTGAAGGGCTTTTAACCTCCCCTTTGGCCTGTTTGGCCTCTTCTGTTGCTGAATGAGAGTCATCATAGCTTCTGACAGTTTGCTGTAAGCCAGGCCTAATGCTTAAGCAAGGCTATCCCCAAGGATTTTATTAACTACATATTAACTTATATGATACAGTCAGCACAATAGCCCTGCATTGCCTGTTTGATACAAGAATCAGCTTAGTCCCATCTATTTGCCTTCCAGTGCACTTTGAATATGTTCTAATGAGAGATCTACACCACAGAAATGACCACGAGAGCCTGTCCTATTGCTCAGACAAGTTTTCTCTCACTGCTGCCACCAGGCTATGGCTGGGCTGGTGCCTGGCATCTTAGTGCCATGCCTACCACATATTCACATCCTTTAATGAGCCCCTCTCCTATTCTGAATGTTACTTGTCACATGAAGAAGGTGAATCTGTTATAAGGTGAGTCACGAAGCAGTCAAGACCAAGCGGAAAAAGCCACAGAGAGTCCCTTAACAAGCAACGGCCACAGGATACAGCCAACAGAAGGCAGTCCTCAGCAATTGTAACGAAAAATCATAGCCAAGACACCAGTCAGATCTGGATTGGTCTCTTTTTATCTCACTACAGTGCTCAGCAGCCGTGACACCAACTAATTTAGCTAAGTCCATTGTTACCCTGCCATTAGGCACCGGTGAGGAGATGCAGGTACCCTGCAGGACTCAGCACAGCCAAGAGGTAAACCTCTGAGGGTGTATTTTTGCTCCATTCAATCAAACCAGTTTTCTGCCAGGCCAATATGCATGTGGCATGCTTATAACACCTTCAACCTGCATGCCCTAACAGGACAGATCCTGACTTTATAAAGATGTGGCACTGCCCAAACCTGCTGGTATTTAATTGCCAGCACCCTCTGTACCATAGTCACCAATCCCATCTGTCAGGCTAACCCCAAAACAAGCACCAGGGCTGCTCATCCCACGGGGCACTCCACCAGAAAAAGTCTGACCTAAGGAAGCAAATTGCAGTTCAAAATGGGGGCTCCTGTGGTCATGATTGATAAGGTGCACTGCTCAATCTGCCTCTCCTGGAAAATAAATTGCTCAGCCTCCAGACCGGTCACCTGGGTCTAAATTATTTCAGAAAACAAAAATATCTAATAGAATTTGGAGAACAAACTTGCTAAAAATGTGAGAAGAGGAAAAGCAGTAGTGAGGCCAGGACACCATCAGGGTTTAGGAATATTCCAGCATGCCTTGGGCATCTGATGGATCCTCAGCAGCAGCATGTGGCCAGACATATTTATTTCAAGGAAACACACCTAAAGCAGGACCAACACTGTGCCATGTATTTGAATCCCATGACCAGATACAGGTTTCCTTCCACAAAGGCTCAAGGATATCTGTCACCCTTCATAAAGAAAACAACAGTAGATACTATATGACCTTTCTTCTGAGAGCAACATGTACTTCCCACATACATCTTTCCGTCTGCCCCAGCCTGCATGTGGGTACAGCTGTGAGAGAGCAAGGGAAGTAAACAGAGAGACAGGAGAGACCACAGAAGGCAGGGCAGGACCATGAGGAATCTTCACCTTATTTGACAATAACATCATTTCTCTCTTATCTGCCTTAGGAGCAATACCTCATTTTTCATTTCTAAACACCTCCTTCAAATCAGGTGAGAAAGCATCAGCCAAAGCTAGAGCTTATGGCAAAAAGCAGCAGGTGGACTTCAGTTTCTGTTAGACTCTTGTAGTCCTTGGTGGCAGTGGTGATAGTGGCGATGGCCATGGTGGTGGCCATAGAGGCCATAGTGCAGGGTTGCCTGAGCTTGAGTGCAGTGAGATCCTGCTAGAGCAGAGCTGGCACAAATACCAAAGCTGAGACCAAGACGGGTGACAGGCAATGGTGAATTAAACAGTGAAGACTCTTGGGTAGCAGGTCTCCCCTGTTGTGATTGAGGGGTGGCTGTAGGAGTTGTTTCTCTCTAGAAGCGAAAAGAGAAAAGCAGGCAGGTGAGAAGAGGATCAGCCTCATTGAGGAGTGGGAAGGAGAAAGGGGTTCTACATGAGCCAGTTGACTGCTGAATTTTTCTGTACTTTCTCCCAACTCTTGGCACAGCCAAGAGAAATCCTTCTCCAGACCCTGCAAGTTGACATTCCAATCAAGCTCTTTTCCATCCATGTGTTGATGCGCACAATTAAAAGTTTCAGAAAGATATAGTTAAACTTGATGTAAACCAGAGAGTCATATTTCTAGCAACCTCCCACAAAGTCTTTTAAACCTGCCTTAAAACTATCATTGCCAACTCTCATGAGATGTTTCTTGATAATGTCTTGTGATAATGGGTGTTTTTCCTAAAGCCCCAACTCCCAAATGGAAATCATAACATGGGAATCTCAGTTTTCATTAAAAAGTAGATTTCTATCCCTCAGGGCCATGAAAGAAAGCTCAAAGTTGTGAATCAAGCTTAGAAAACACAAGACAAAACAGAAGAAGCCAAGAATAACTACCATGTCCATAGCTCAACACAACTCCGGGATAGCTGGGGCAGTGACTGCAGTGACTGTTCTCAGGTAAGCTGCCCTTTGCCACCATGCACCACATAATAAAGGTGTATAAACTTCTGTTTCATAGTTGTTGGGTGAGTGACACCTTCATTACGCTTTATTTTGGAGTGCACAGAGGAAGAAAGAGATTCACCACTACATGTGCATACAAAGGCACGCAGGCACATAGCCACATCAAGTATCAGGCTTGCTGGTGTAGACACAGTCACACCAATGTAAAACCCAGACAAATTCATCAGCCTCACAAGCATCCCACTAAAGACATTGCTCAGTTATAATACAAAAATAACCCAAAGATTCTTAGTTGTCTGACCACACTATAAAAATAAATGTTACACGGCAAAAAATGACAAGGGCTCACGTTTTGCCTCCTGATTTTCTAACTAAACTCCTCCAAGTACAAAAATGGAGACAAAAAGAAACAATTTAATCCTCGTCCTAATATGGAAACACATTCAAAAGGAGCAGGAAGAATAGGATCTGAAGCTTTAGCTTGACATTTCTGTAAGTCTTATATATACAGATTTCACTTATGTGCAGGCTTGAATGGTTTTATTTTTATTTTGATAACGTAAACATTTGATTTTCCACAGAGAAGGAGCTGGTTGTACCCAGCAATGAATGCTTTTATGATTCCTCTGTGCCAGTGAAGGACAGTGTTTTTCAGAGCAAGTAGAACACTGGCTTTGCTGCCCAGATGCAGTGAAATGCAGAGGTAGGTGCTGCACTGCTCCTGTCTTCTGCAGGACTGAAATGAACTACTATAGAAAAGAAGCAGGAAAAGAAATCTTAAATTTATCAAAAAATTAAAATGTTCTGTGACCTTTGAAACAGCACTGCAGAAATCCAGCCGTCTTATGAACCAGACACAGCAGCATTAGTAAGCCTTGCATCAAGGGGCTCAGTCCAAAGGTTTGCTTAGAGGGGAAATTGCTGGTGCAAAGGTTTTTAAAGCTCAGCTCACACGTGCACACACCCTGCTCAGCAAAAACATGTTCTGAGCTTTTTCTCTTAACACTTCTCACTTTCTAACTAAGATAATTGAATGACTCAGTGAACATGGCTGGCATTAAAATCTTGGGGGAGGGAAAAGCAGAGGTAGCAAGTTCTAAATCCTCTGCCAAATACCCTTTCCATAATTTATAGTCTGTCACCAGTTTATCACTGAGAACTGTCCCTCTTTTTCTCATTCTCCAGGCTCCTTTCCCAGTGGACAGTCCATGCCAGCTGTCTCGGCAGCAGGAACGTCCTTTTTTTCCCAAGCTTCAACCTGTGGGAAAATCTTCATTGGCCAGTAATTGATTCCACCCTGCCAGCTCCATTACTTTAGTCTACAGTCAAACTGCCAGCAAGCTGGAGACAGGCAGCCTCAGCCCTCCCCTGCTCCCGCTATTGAACCCACTCCTGCCCAGCCCTTAGCTACTGGGGCTCTGAGCTGATGTGTCAGCCTGCCCTGCAATTAGCACTAATCTGAAAATTGGCCTTTGCTAGCAAAGCCAAGCACCTGACAGCTAATTGTTGATGTCAGACTGATGTGCATTTAATATGGAAAGGTTATTTATCAAAGGGTACTATTTTTTCTGTAGGTCTTGGTTTGTCCCTGGATTGCCACAGGCACTTACAGCCCACAAAGCAATAAAGACCTTATACTTCATTTAACTTAAGAAGCCTTCTAAATACTCTTTTCAAACTCTCGGTGTAGGGCAGTGCAGTACTCATCTATTTATATTGTTTATAACGAAATCACTGCTAACCAAGTAGTTATTGTTTTTATTCTCTTTTTCTGGAATCAAAATATTGGGGGGCGAAGAAAGGTTGATAACAGAAAAGCAATGGCCAGCTAGCCCTGGGATTAAAAATGAAGTTTTGACTCATCCACAGAGTCTTGCCCGCCTTTCTTTACACCAGGCTGCTTCAGTGTTTACAGTATTACCTATGACTTCCCTGACTGCATGTATCACAGGAAACAAGCAGGGAAAAATACGGGTCCTGTTGATTTTAACACAGGTTTTGCCACTCATGACAACAGACCTGGGACTTCCCTGGTGGTTTTGTGGAGACAGAAGGACACGGCCCTTCAAGTCCTCATCCTGGGCTCAGGTGACAGAAGGTGAAACTTCATGCACGTGGAAACGCCCTCATGCTGCAGTGAAGTTGGCTGACATCTATCCATTGTAAAATGGGGTCTCTTGATGATGAAGGCTGTAGCTAAATATTTTCCAAGAGTGTAGGGCAATAGCTAGACTGAAAACAGGCTGCCATACAAGCATAACTACTGGGAGCTTCCTGGTGCCACACAGGTTGCCATCTAGCACATCCATAAATAGCTTAAAAAAGCAAATCCACCAGACATTTAAACAGAATCATATTTGTCCAGACTGGACACACACATTTTTCGTTGTACTAAAGTCCCGCTGAAAACCCAATAAGGTTTTGCAATTGCTTAGAGGAAATGAATATGTCCTATAGAGATTTGGAGGTCAGCAAAGATACTAGTGGTGCACATAAAACTCTCGCATATAACCTACAGCAAGAAAAAAAGCTGATGGTTTGAAATGAAGCAAGAGAGAGGACAGTTGCCAGCATGGAAAGCTACGAGAAGTGGTAAATCAGATGGGACAAAAACAAAACAACTGTTTCATACAGATCATATTCTGACAGGGAAATGAAAAGTACCAGTGTGAGCTGTGTGAAGCAATAGCTCATATTCATTCCACAGGTGGAGGAAAATGTTGACATTTATCGAGTGTATCTCCTTTTTTGAATGAAGGTGGTCAAGTATGTCACAGAGTCTCCTGACCTCTGAACACTGGCTTTTAAAATACAAAAGTATCTAATTTGTATTCTTCCACTAACTTCACACCACAAAAAATTAAGTGAAAAATACCCTGTCATGCAGGATCTAAAGAAGGACTTTCACCACAAAAAAACACTTTCAGAAGAAAATATTAATTAATTGACATTTCATCATTCATTAGGCATTGTCTGGATAACAACATCTGTGCATTACTTTCAATATCAATTTTTTTTCCTCTGCAGTAAGGTGTTTAATAAATATGCAGGTGAATGAAAAATACAGAGCGATGAACGGAACAATGTCAGCTGACGAAGTAGAGGCACCCAGGTTACAGGGACTGGGTTTTGGGGCAGGCAGGACCTGATCCCAGTACACAGCACCCAGCAGAGCTGATGGCAGTCTTGCACATCCTGGCGGTCCCCACACAGATGGACGATACACAAAACTTCCATCACCAGAAGGGCTGTCACTTTGCCAGACCTATTGTTCTCCACTGAGACCAGAAATCACGCCACTTGCTCTGACGAGCCCTGGGCATGATGATTCTCTCAGGCAGAAACTCCAGGCCACTGCAGATTTAAGAAGAGCAGCTCCTGCCCAGGGCTGTGTGTCCCAGTGGCAGAGCTGTGCACAGGGCAAGGCGCCAATAGAAGAGGCTGGGTACATCCTGCACGCATCCGCCATGGCATGTCCTCCCACTGGATGAGCACCAACTCCAGACATGGAACTCCTCCCCTGGTGCCCTTGCAGCCAGCATGTAAACTAAGTAAATGCTTCATTTTAAATCCATGCTTCAACCCTTTGGGTTGGTCCTCGGTCGGGATTTAAAGACGTGTTGGAAAGTTTTGGCAATGTTGTTTTCAACTTGGCCAATGAGGAGATGTTGAAAGCTATGCGACTGCATCCACACTGGAGTTCTGAAATGTGTTAATTAAGACATTCTGTTACCAACCCTTTCCTTCCTACACAAGACAAAACCCACTGGGTACTAAACGTGTCTGAAATGATTCATATGTTTTAATGCTTTCCTGAATATGGATCAATTTTAACACTTTTTATAACGCTTGTATCCTAGCCAAGACAAAACCAGTGACTCCAGTCTGACTCAAGCACACGTTTAACACCCTCTGCTGAATAGGTCCTAGAAGAGGAAAGAATTTTTCAGTTAAAAAAGCTGCACAAGTTCCCTCAGGCAATTTATTCTGCTCCTTCAGTTTCCTTACTGATAGAAATTATTTTATGAAGTCTAATGCAATGCTCTCCTACTGTAATTTAAACAATCACTTTTCTTTCTTGTCTTCCACAAGCTAACACTGCTCCCCATAGCTGACACGTACATACTTGAAGCCCTCCGTATTTTCATTAGTCCAAACAATGCTGATTTTTCAAGATTTCGTCAGAAATGCACTCCAGGACCCTCCACACTGTTCTCCTCTGCATTCTCAACAACTGACCTGTATGTGGTACTGAAATTGGAACTGTTGCCCCAGTGGAGGCCACACAAATGTGAGCAGAGTGGAAGGATGAGGTTGTAGGTCCTACCAAGCTATTCTCCTATTACATGTCCCAGTAGGACACTTGCCTTCCCCACCACAGTATGACAATGTTGAATTGCCACCCTCTGCAATGACATTTTTGCAGAACTGTTGCCTCTCACTTTATCACATCACAAGTCAGGAGAGCCACTGGCCCCAGGTTCTTCACCACCACCCTTCTGCAGCAGTGAGAGTTCAGGCAAGATTCATTCAGATCTTCCTATTCCCAAGAGGTAGGCTCTTCTCACCAATCCTTCCTCAATCCAGATATCTCTCCACACATCACCTCCCATCATGGGGCCCTTCCTTTTCCCTGAAATAATGGACTTGCCACACAGAAGTCCCCTGACTCCACAGCGCTCTCCCTCCTAGCAGATCAGGATGGAGCTGACATGGAAATGATGCGTGTGTGGTGTGACAGACCCACTAAGATGTCCTCCCTGACTCCATGCAGAGGCTCTTTGGGAAGGGCCAGTTTCATGAGGGCATCAATCCCTCCACTGATGCCAGGGCAGAGGAACTATCTTGACATCCTCCTTCTGCAGAGCTCAGGGACAACCAGCAGACTCAAGAACCGAGGTGCAGATGCCAAGAACAAATGGCAGCGCCTGTTGACATTCCCCTCAGCTTTGAAGAAAAGGAAATTAACTGCCCTGCTCCTTGCACACCCACTGCTTGGTTGGCAAATGTGGGCACCTCTGGGGTAACTGCAGCTGAGTTTCTCTCTAATTCCTCCACTACAAGCCTCAAAGGATAGCTGTGGTGATAGACTGTCTGAGTAGCATTCCTGTCTGCAATTTACATAACATAAACGGTATTTGGACACCCATCAGCACACATCCTGGTATGGAATACAAGAGCTCGTAGTTAAGCATGAGTTCTGGGAGGAGGGGGGGGGAGGTGTGGAGGAGGGGGAGAGGGGAATTTTCATTACATAAAGTTTTCACTTACTTTTTTCACTAGATAAAACATTTGCCTGCAATCTGGAACAAGGGTTTACTTCTTAGGATATAAAAGCTTCTTTCTATCAAAGTGGAACACACGTATATCTTGGTCAGCTTGTATCTTGAGTTACTTAAAAAAGAAGGAAAATAATGCAATTTTAGCAAAAGCTAAAATGAGGGAAATATCTCAGCCTGTCCAAGCAAAACAATGACCTGATGCAGGACTCAAGTCTATCAGGTAATGCTCAAGGGAACATTTTAAATACGGAAAAAAGAGTGGAAGTGGGGGAAAAAAGTCAACATTGTATTCTTATGCAGTAATGTTCCTCTACTAGCATTAACAGCTTATCTCACCATCTAAGCACTTCTCGATAACAGACTGGGTTTTATGTTGAGTACAGACTGTACCAAGTCACTAAAACCCTTCTATTGTTAAAGATTATGTAAAATGGTCAATCAAAGTGTCACTTCTTCCTGTCCGTCCCCCAGGCTGCTGTGTTGCAATAATTCCTTATAAAAGCTAAGTGTGATGGGGGAGTGAAACATGGAGAGGTAGAAAATGGCCCATTGCAGAGCCGGCAGGTGCATGGGACATCCCCCTCTCACAGAGGGTTGTACCAGAACGTCACCTAAGCAAAGAGAGAAAAATACCCAAATAAAACTTGTTTAGTAAATTTGTCCTGCAAAAAGCCATGTGTTAAGTTTAGCAGCTTGTGCACCTGCAGGGTCACTGCCTTGGCCAGTATGAGACCCAGCACAACAGATGTGGAAGATGAAGCCAGAATAGGCTCAGGAGAAGTACACTTTTCTAGCATCTCAAATGAGAGTTCTAGATATCCATGGCTCATAAATAAGCTGTGTCTGAGCAAAACTATATAAAAAACAAGGGAATTTGATAACTGAATTCAAAAAGCTGCTTGTTTTGGTGGTGGTGGTGGGTTGGGTTTTTTCTGCCAAAGAGCTTTTCATACCTCTTTTAGTGTGGAAGGCCTAAACCAGTAAAAGGGGACAGGTTGGAACTCAATGACTAGTGTTTATGTGTGATGGGAAACAGTTCCTCAAAGCTTGAGCAATTCTACAGGCATGATGAGCAGCAGGGCTTTGGGGACAAACTCCTCCTTTGCAAGAGGGCAAAATAATCGCCTCAGCCACAGAAATTTCCACAGACCTCAGAGCAGCTTTGACTGAGGGAAGAACACTCAGAGAGATGTGTGTGCCAGGCCTCAGAGAGGTGGGAAGTCCAGGTAAAGAGGACTTCAAAGTCAGTATGCTGTGACCCTTTTTCCTCTATTTCTATGAAGATGTCCATTCCCTTTCATGGGCCAGCTCAGGCAAAATGTTGGGCCAGTTAGGTTAAGCACAGGTAGGCATTGATAAATGCCTTGGAGGATACAGTGCTCTTGAAGCCCATCCAGAAGAATGGTTGGGTTAGATCAATGTCACGGATGAAGCTTCATTTTGGCCAATGACAGCTGGATGACACAGCAGACACCTCACCTGAGAGCAGATCCACTGTTTGGGGTCGAGGAGGGAGAAGAGAACAGCTGTACTGGGTCAGACAAGCACTGTCCAGCTTCCACTGGGCATTTGCCTCAGACAGTGGCAGCTTCTGAGCATTTAGCAACCTTGACAGCTTTCCCTTCCTTCAATTTGTGGTATCTCACTTTCAAACTGTGCATGCTTTCAGCCTCCCCAGCATCCCTCACTACAGAGCTACCTATGCATCATCTGCACAAGGTTTTTCCTGTTTCCTCTGAACTTGTCTCTTGTTGGCTTCATTGGATGCCCCTATTCCTTGCACCGAAAGAACAATCAATCCCTAGCATAAAACAATGTTATAGACTTCTATCACACCTGCCCTGAGTCATCTCTGTTTCTCAGCACCAGAAGGACACAAAGCAGTTGCATCTCACCCTTAATGCTCATATTCCTGGGAAAACTGAGTGGGCAGGAGAACTGCATTCATTTGTGCAGGCTTGAAATAAGCCTTTGTTAAGTATTTGCTTAACATACAAATGCCTTTCACATTTCAAGATAGACAAATCAAGCCTATGTTCTAATTAAGGAAGGGATCGGATGATGTCCTCCCTCCAGCAGAGATTTTCCAAGATTTTTGCCTGGTTTCAGCTGTGTGTTCTAAGCACATGGATTGTCAGGGAGGGGAGATGGGTAACAGAGGGCTTGTGCTATTTGTGATTTGTGCTACAGAGAACATTAAGAAAAGCAACCAGAAAAATAATTCCCACTTCTCAAATGTTCAAGAGCTGATCAAGATTAAATACAGTTTGTAACAACAACAGCAGCAAACCACCAGCATATCTCATTTTCATCTGCTACACATGGGGGTCCAACATGATAGCTTTAAAGGAAATCTCTGTATCATTGCACCAGGATACATGTCCTCTTATATACAGCATGTACATGCACACAGGCATAGCTGTATCATGTGCTGGCAAGTAATGGGAGAAGTTTAGCAAACATACCTGAAATAGCTCACATACTTAGAGATGCCAAACATGCTCGTTACACGACTTCCAGAGGGGCTTTTTCCCCAGCTCTCTGCATCCCCTAGCCATTCAAATGACAGTTGTTCATGTGGGCTTGCTCTCTCACGCAGTCATCAATTACAAGGTGACAACTTGAAGAACTATCATTTGTCATTGCAAGCCAAAACGAGCAGCCCTGCTTCTTCTTGCCCAGTTCTGGTGGGGAGCTTCCCCAGGTCTGGGCTTGCTCCAGGGGACTGTGTCTAGTCCTCTTGCCTCCCTCCCTTCTTTACTTCTAGTCTGCTCTCTGAGGCTTTTGCAGGGAGTAAAGCTTTCTCTCCCCTTTTCTGTCTCTCCCCTTGGCCCAGCTGTATCTGCTGGCCACTCACTCTCCCAGGTGCTCATGACACTGTGGTAGCTGAGGAACAGCTACAAACACCCAAACATGACCACTGTGTGTTGGCAGATTAATCCTGCTGCCGTCCCCATTGCAAAAGCACCCAAAACTGAAAGCTAGTGTGTTCACGGAGTTGGCTGATCAACAAAGGAGATTGAAGACCAAACCTGCTTTGCAGAAGAATCAGAAACATTTAGGGAGCAGAGAAGGTACCCGAGCAATGCAGAGAGGATGTCTGAGCAATGGTAGGGGATGTCCCAGCTCAGGGTGGGGAAGATAGGCTAGAAATGGCAAAGGAAAAAGGGAAAGAGAAGATGGGCTGCCCATGAAGAAGCTTCTTAGTGAAGAAACCAAAGAGACAAGACAGGGAGTGGATGCTCCTTTGTTTTAGATGTTCAAAACAAGACTGAAGGTCTTGCCAGATGCTGCATTTCAGGGTGGTAGGGTGGCTGTGGGAGATGGTCCCCTGCCAGCGACGTGGAGCTGGTGTCCCTAGTCCCCTGCAGTGGGATTTGTGCCAGGTAACCTATTCTCCACACACAGTGTCCTGCTTGTCACCGGGGCAGCCATCACAAACCTCTCCAGAGACAATCAGACTCTGAAGCCACTGCGTTTCCCTGGGACAGAGTCTTCCCTGCATGGCCTGGGGACCACAGCAGATGGGAATCACCAAATATGGCCTTGCAGTTCAATTAAATAAAAATAAAAGAAAGAAAAAATGCCAGGTCCTCTCGAGGGTGAGGATGTGGAGGGGGACAGCCTCCCCAGTAGCTGCCTAATTGCTCACAGGGTGAAGCCCCCACTCCTGTCAGCACAAACTAGCAATTACGATTAATGGGCTGTGGCAATCGGATCCCGGCACTAACGGAGACAGCAGGTCCCACCATTTGCATGCAGTAAATTATTCAGGCTGTCAGCTGTTCGGATGTGAGTTGGTAATGTTGCGGTTAAACGCTGGCCACATGGCTAATTTGAGGTGTTACCATCAGCCCCTGCCCTGGGAGAACAGGCTCCGTGTGCTGGCTCTGGCAGGACAGCTGTGCCACCGGCACGGCCCCAGGAGCCCTGCGCTGCTCCAGCCAGACCCCGGCTGTCACAGCACACGCATGGCTAATGGTGTGTCCTTCTGGGAGCAAACGGCACCAGGAGAAGCTCAACAGGGTCTCATTTAGCTCAAGTTTCAAGGGACTGTGAACCTGGGAATATGGGGAGAGTTTGATGCCAGCAAGCCAGCTTCAGTGACCAAACCTACCCAAGCCTCTAGGAATCAAATGCATGCCTGGACTCAAAATTGGAGGATTCCTACACTAAAAATACAGCATCACATAATAAACTCAGGGCCTTCCAGTTAAACCTGATGTTTACAAAGCCAAAGGTAAGTGCTCCAGAAGGGCCTCATTTCAGTTGAGGATGCAGTGAATACCTGGCATGAGCACCCACAGATAATGCCAGATGAACTAGATGTGCACTGCCAACATCCCCTTCTGCCTACCTGGCTGCAAGAGTTGTGTTTTAATCTACCCACCCTCATGCAGAAAATAATTCATTCAGAATAACTCTTCAGGGTGGAAAGACTGAACTCTTCCAAACTCAAGCACTTTTCAGGAGCACAGCATGAAGAATAGCAAACATGGGACAGAAGGAAGAGTTATTGAAAGTAATGTGAAAAAAACCACAAAAACACCCCAGGCATCAATGCAATTCTTCATCCCTCTTTTTCCCATGAAGAGAAAGGATGCCAAGGGAGCTGACACAAACAATACAAACGCATAAGGACCGAGTCATTTCTTCACTAGCACCTCAGTGTGGACAACTGCAGCAAAGTCCTGTCATTTACATTCAAATCAGACCTGCTTTACATGGGGGGCCTGCCCACATTCACTGGTGCGCAGCCTGAGAGGGACTGTATTTCAAGCCGGGGGCTCGAAACAGTTCAGAGTTGTCCCATATGGCTCTGTACCCCAGAAACTGCTGTATCCTTCCTAAGCACCACCCCACCAGCAAACACGATGGGTTGCAGTACTGGCAGCTCTCTTGGGAGGACTTGGCTTTCTCACACATGTAGGTCTTTTAGTAGAAAGGAAACATTTGATGAACAAATATAAATAGTAACAGGCATTATTCTAAGGAAAAGAAAAGAAAAAACCAAAACACTATAAATCAATCCTCAGGATTTTAGAGTTTGAAATTAAAAAATGAAGAGAAAGTAAGCAGGGATGGCAAATAGTAATACTCTGTGTGAGCACAGTAGCATGAATTCATAGGAGAGGCACAATAATGGATAGCAAAACTGAAGTTTAAGAGCACGATGTCACTTTGCTAAGTACCTACCTCTGAATATACAGGCAGATCAAGGTGCCTGTGTTGGCCCAATCTCTTCAGCATTGAGCTCACATCTATTTGAAAATGTCTGGGCATATCCCATTCAGTCTGACTGTATTTAGGACAAGTAATTAAGAAAGGGTGATTGTCAGAGGGTCAAGTTATTTCAGAGCTACAAAGACTTAAAATTCATTCAAGTGCTCAAATGTATGCAATAATAGTCCTATGGTGACCAAAGGGCCACATAGCAGTGTGGAAATTTAGGCAGCAAGTATGGTTTTTCACACATCAGAGCCATATTTTTATCCTCGTTGAAGCCCAAAGTACTTATGCATCTATACACTAGCAGTAAAACAACAGAGTGATCCTTTATGACAGTATGACCATAATCTAACTTGACAAATGCAGTTGTCAGCATCCCTTAAAGTAAATTATAACTACGCCCCCTTGGCTAAATCCTGAGCCCTTTCAAATAACAAAACAAAGAGCTCTCTCCCAAGGGTTGTGTTCTCTGCATTGTATTTTCTGACATGCTTTCCCACCATCAACCTTTCATCCTGTTGAACTAATTTCCATTGTAAGCGGCAGAAGACAGGGAGGATAACTCCCGTTAACTTTGCGCTGGTGAAGTGTGGGCCTGCCCAGAGGAAAAGTAGCAGAGAGGGCACATCCCTGGTACACGGACCACCAAGTCCCATGTCATGTAGCTCAAATAGGGCAACATTTATGTACAACTGTGGTTTTCTATAAATCGCAGGTAAGCTGGGACTAAGCTCCGGGAAAAGGTCCTCCCCAGCTGCCCATCTTCAGAGCTCACAAGGTGCTACTGAGGTTTGCATCAAGGTGCTTGTTTGCAGCTCTTCCAATCAGCTGTCCTCACTGCTACCAGCAAACAAGGCACTCAAAATGAGATCAGAGACATTGCAATTGACCCTTTTACAGGAGAGATGCACCTGAGCTCTGGGTCTTGCTGTGACGTTGAAGGAAGACACAGTGAGGTCCTGCCAGAGGCACTGTTGCAGAGGCACCAGCAGCACGCTTTCATCTTTCTGTGGAAAGGAAAGATATAAGCCTTTTACAGCCTATTTTCTTCACTCAGTACCCATGTACATTTGCACTCCTTACTGTACACTATATACCTCTCCAAGCTGCAAAAATGACTGTGCTTCCTGTCCTGCCCAGGTTCATGCACCTGAGACTCAAACATGCTCCAGGAAGACCTCCTTTCAAAACCTCTTAATACATGTGGAACAATAAGAGCACTTCTTTCTCAAGAAGACAGGACCCCTTGCTCTGTGTATCCCATCTGGGTCTGGTTTTGCGCTTCAACAGTAATGAAATGGTAGGGATGCTCTCAGGGACCTCTGGGTACTGAGACTTTCCATACAATGCTATAACCCTGCAGAGAAGGAGGACAGAGCCCAAGATGAGCAGTTTTGTTTGCTTTGTTTTCACTTTTTTTCTCTGTATTTTCTTTATCTTAATGTTTTGGTTTTCACCCATAGAACCCTGCTTTCTGCATCAGCACTGGATTTCAGACCCAGCCTGTGTGTGGTTACAGTTTTAGAGGAAGACAAAATTGGGGCCCTGCTCATATGCCTGGCTTGCTTCACCAAGAGAAGGGTTGAACCTGCCAACCCCTGATCCTAGGGTTGCATCCTGCTCCTAGGCTGTCCTGGTCATCTCACTCATGGGCATTGCCTCTCCCAGTGTTCAGCAGTGCTCCTCCCCTGGAGATAGAAAGGCAGCTGTCCCAGCTCACACCAGATGCCTGCCATCCCTCTCTCCTTCCCTCCCTCTATTTTCTCACCCCTCTCCCTATAAGCACACCTTCAAAACAAGTAACAATAATGATTCACTAGCCTTAAGCTGTAGAAACAGCAGGATCAAAGCTGGTTGGAAACTCAGCTGGGAATGAGTTTCTTAGGTGGGAAGTAGAGCAGCTGTGCAAGAGCAGCAGCCTCACCAAATGGCTTAGCAGGACCCAAGGAGGGTATGTCCCTTGCCTTGGCACACTGCATCTTCAGGTACCCAATGCTGACCTTGAAAATCATCTTAGATAGGGGCCTTCCTCGTTCTTATGATTCCTCTGTGCAGCTTTCAGCAACAGGATGAAAATCCAAAGGACTAACAGGTTTATCAAGTCATGCTTTAGTCCCTGCTGTACACGTCAGCCACTCCTATTGCTGCCAAGAGACACAGTGAGAGGTTTTGTCAGCCCGTCCAGCTTCCAACACGACCACTGCTTGTGCGTACAGGCAGGAGCAACAAAAGTGCTCTCCCGTGCTGCCTCTGTGCACCCTTGCCCAGCCAGCAGCAGAGCACTGTTCCCATCCACAGGGAACAAGCAGGAGCCAGCTGAAATCCTTCCTCCTTATGCTAACAGCTGAAGATAAAGAAGACAGCCTGGTGTGCATGGTCACTCCCGACTTTGTCCCATCGGAGGTCTCAGACAGACAGTACCTGGGCTCATAGAGGAGATCTTCACCATGTCACCTAGACACAGTTGGAAGTGGACATCTCAAAGGCATAGACCATGGCCACTTGGATGTGGCTATTTGCAGGGCTGAGCCCTGACCAAAGTCAGGATGGATTCAACCAGCCGGCCTGATCCCACACACCACCACAGGTCTCCTTAGGTGGGTTGCTTGTTTTGGAAGGTGTGCTTATAGGTGCCCACAGACAGAAAACCTTATGGGGGGAAACATTTACAGCTGCAAGCTGCAGCTTCTGCTCACTGCTGCTTTCAGAGCCTCAGCAGATAGAAAATAGCAGGTGCATTAAGCTCCAAAATAAGATTATAGCATGCTGTAAATTAAAGTACGATCAGCTCTTCGGGTACGGTCAAATAAGGAATGATGCATGGAAAACAATAGGGGCTCACATTCATCTCCGGATGAACATTCACAGGATGCACCACAATATAATTTCACACACAGAAATCAGAGAATGTCGCTGAAATGAAAGATCTGCTCTTCCTGGATGTATTTTTTTTCTTTTTCACTAAAGATTTCCAATGTGCTGAAACCATTTATAATAATAATTGGGGGGAGGGGG
>VWZG01001495.1:248005-303388 GCA_013396735.1 Grallaria varia | reverse complement strand
GGGGGGGGGGAGGGAGAGGGGGGAGGGGGAAAGTCTCTGGGAAATTATTGGCATGAACTTTTAGGTCTTTAAATTAAGGCCAGCCTAATTTTCCAATTAGGCAGCTTGATAGGCAAGATGACATGTGCAGAGTAGAAGGGCAGGCTCTAAACGGCATTTTTATGAACATTTCTCATGCCTGCAGCAGCCTTTCTATACCCAACAGCTGAGGAGTGCACTTTCCCATGCCGTCAGGGGTGAGGAGGTTACGACTCCAGCATTGTGCCCCTTGTTTTTCACACAAGAACCCGGCGCGCCGCAGCTCGCTTGAAAGGGCGCAGCGCCGCGGAGAGGGGCGGGGGTCCCTCCCGCCCCCCCCCCGCCCCGCCCCGACCCGCGCCCACCACCGCGGCGGGCGGGCGGCTCAGTTTAACCCGCCGCCGGGGCGGGCGGATGGCAGCGCTAATTGGGACGGGGGGACCTTTTTCAGAGTCGCTCAGTCGGTAAATGAATCTTCAGCTCCCCCGTGATCCAGCGTGTGCAAAGATGCCGCAGCCCGAGGTGCAGAGGGCACGGCAGGAAGATTTCGAGCTGACGCTGCTCTTTCACAGCTCGAGCTGTCAGGCAGCTCCTGCCTCTGCTGGATCCCGCTCCCGCCTCCCCGCAGCTCACCCGGCACAGGGAAACCCCCAGCACCGGGGCGACACGTCCTTCCTAAACTTGCTGAAGGCCCTGTCCCACCAAATGCCACTGTGAATGTAGCGGTGGTCTTCTAGGGGCAAACAGGAACCCAAACGAATGCCTGAAACCCTCAGTCGCTTCCAGCAAAGTCTGTCCCTCGAGAAGCAATGAAATCACATACCAACATCTGCTCAGCTGTCAGGTGATCCTGAGCAAACCATGCCAGGCCGATTTAAATGTCCTTCTCTGGGTCAAGCCATTGAACAGCTCGACCCATGCTAGCTGGCCACAAGCCAAGGTAGCAAGGGCTTTAGCACACATGGAAGGCGGAAGTTAGCAGTGACTAGCAGGAGAGGACATTCAAACACAGGAGTCCATGGATCGCCACCACCCCCCTGAAAAACCATCCCTGAAGAACAGCTGTGCCAGCTGTCAGATGCTTCCAGCAGCCCCACTGACAACACTGCGCTTTAACTTGGTGTGGGTTGCACCACACTCTGAGCAGGGATGGACACCCTTACCACACTGTTCAGGAGCCCAGACCTACAAAAATCTGTTCCGCTGAACTTATTCTCAGTTTGCCCATATGTACAGTGGGAATAAAGCAGGAGGAACAATACCTTTGCTGGAAGTGGGAAAGGGCAGTAGCCATCCACAGTAGCCATTTCAACTGCAGGGAAGGCCATGCCAAACAAACAACAAACCAGCCTTGAGGACACACAGGAGGTACCGGTTTCCACCTTTGCCACTTTTGGAGAACCCTGATTCTCTAGAGACTTTTAACAATTGAATCCCAAAGTGAAGACCATACCCTCCTAGCTCAGGAGCAGAACATCTCCATGTCAGGGCATTCAGAAGAAACTCTAAGCTTTCACAAACTTTGAGAAATTAAAAGAAGCAGCATTCACACAGAGTGGCAAAATAAGATGCCAACAAAACACAGAATCAATCACAGGACAGTTAAGGTTGGAAGGGACCTCTGGAAGTCATCTGGTCCACCCCTCCTGCTCAGACAGGGCCACCTGGCTCTGGTTGCCCAGGACTATGTCCAAACTTTTTTTTCATATTCCCATGGATGGAAACTCCACAACCTCTCTGGGCAACCTGTGCCAGTGCTCGGTCACCCTCACAGCATAAAACTGTTCAGAAGGAATGTCCTGTCACTGGGCACCACTGGTGTTCTCCTTCAGGCCCTTTTTGGAGATGGGAGTGACATTTGCTTTCCTCCAGTGCTCAGGCACATCTCTCAGTCACCACAACCGTCCAAAGATGTTCAATATGATGCCCTCACGATACACTCATTTGTGAGGCAAGTCAGGACATATCTTGAACTCTCTTCTCTGATGTGTTCATGTTTTGGTAATGGGACATGAGACTGTGGCCTACAGCTTTAGTTAGTCCTGGGTGTTATTTATAATTGAGTCATTTTGACAAGAACCAAACAACTCCCCTCTCCAGGAAGAGAAGTATTAAGCCCTTAACTTTCTTCCCCATGCTACTGGACCAAGGTGGTGATATAATACTTAAATTCCCATATGTGTCACATTTTAAATACAGACCAGGTTTGAGGAAGAGAAGATGTGCAGAGATTCAACCAGCTGAACTGCTCTTGTGTGACAGTAAGACCTGGTATTTCAGTAATTCTTTGATTTCTCATAAAAGACAGGAGAAAAAAACCTTCCTACTACTTCAAATGTCAACATTTTAAAACAATTTAAATATGTCACCACTTTCAGAAGCTAACTCAAAGCTGCAGAGTGACTATAGTATCTGTTCCAAAGGTGCCCGGATGGAAAGCGTAACTTTTGGCTCAACACCCAGCCTGCTGCAGACAGGCCGCTTCATTAACAAATGGCTGATTTCTTCATTACAGCCACCATGTAGTGAGTGCATCAGGCTGCTTAGCTCTGACTGAACGAGGCACAACCTAGTAGGCAACATGAAATGCTTTAAGGTATTTAAGATCTTACCAATGTTAGTAGTGTAGTTGCGCCACTACTAAAATTCAGCTACAGAAACCCAGGACATGCAGTCATATCAGGGATAATATTTACTTTGGGTTACAACCAGATGACAATGTAATAGCCTCATTTGGTCAGTCTAGACCTTTCATATGCTATAAACACTTCCCCAGAATGTATAATTTACTAAAGAGCACATGTAGAGTGCATGCCTGTATCTAGCAGAAATGCTCTCTAGCCAAAACAGAAGACTGGAAAAGCTTTCCCAGCATATGGGAATAATGCTGTGAGGGTCAAAAAAAAAAAAAAAAACCAAAATCACTTGAACAATAATTTGCCTGATTTATAAATGTGACAGTATTAAGGAATGAGGAGGAACCCAAACTTTTCAGAATACCCTGAAGTAAAATGTTAAGTATCCTTTTCTTTAGAAACCAGCTCAGTGCCAAAGCTTCGGTTGCAAGATGCTAATTTGCTCTCAGTATAGAGACCTGATTTCTTCAGAGTTTCCCTTTTTCCCCATATGATCACCTAAAGGCCTGGAATGTGAAAAGGTAGACAACCCCATGGGGATTTACCAGGTCTTGTTGCAGCATGTCAGTCATCAAAAGAATATTGAACTATTCTCATTTCTCTCCCAACTCCACATCATGATAAAGCTATTTTGCTTTCCAAGTATGTATAAAGTGTTTAATGTACTGTTCATAAAATTAAAAGGTAGAATTTTAGCAAAACTTATTAAAGCCTTCAAAACAGGACCCGAATAAACACAAAAGGTGAAGTATTGCTTCAGCTAAAACACAAACCAGCTGTGGTTTCTGTTTTTATCAAAGCTAACTTTGCTTATAAGCACATCTGTAAACCCAAAGAGTACTGTGGAGATTCAAGTGTATTGGAGTGGAGTAAGAAGTGGATGTGGGACAAGATGAAGTTCACAGACACTTCAGTTACAGGCCTAGAAACAATTAAGTGTCCTTCTAGCAGAATGCGTGTAAATATTCCTTGCTTGTGTAGAAGGGAAGATTTGAGCCTGCCCAGCCACTTGCTGCAGAATCCCCCACAGACAGAGATCAAGCGGGGACTGCGAGGCTGGGATGGCAGCCAAGCTCCTCCTCCCTCCACTGAGGATGTGCTTCATGCTCTTCTCTGAGCACTCAGCATTACAGCTCCAAGTGTAAATTTTACACCATACCAAGCATGAATTACAACTACCTGCACTGAATTTGTCATGCTTACCCAAATTTAAGCAAGAAATTTGTCAACTAAGAGATGTGGGCAGCATGCAAAGCAGAATATGATAGAGGATGAACAATTGAGTATCTGCTAATGAAGTGGAGCTTGTGCTGTCATCTGAAAAACTTAAGAGCAAAAAAGACCTTCAACACTTTCAAAACTCAAGGCTGATATAGGGAGGAAAAAAAGTCTAAAAACCACATGAAGAAACAAAGAGATCTGCTAACATCAAACATCTTCTCAGCTGTATAATAAAAAAAAATTAACTGTGCAAGAATAAATCCATTTAATTTTAGTAATGATCTTTGCTCATCTGGTCTGTGCTTCAGAGTAAGACAAAAATCACAAAATTTAGAAGAAAAATGCAGCATGGCATATAGCGAAATTCCTGATTTTGGCAGTCAGATGAACATATCTTGGTTTATACCACCCTCAGGATTCTCAGCAAAATGATACATTTACACTTACAGCTACAGTCTCAGTATGTATCAGTAGCATTCTTTTGGTTAGTGTTAGTAAGACATGTAGTATACTTCATGATAAGAGTATTCCAGGCGGTGTAGGGGGCTAGGCACAGTGCCACAGGAGCTGCTGGGATGGCTTTACCCTTTCTTTATGTTAGCAGAAACTACTCTCCTCATACCTGAAATGAGTAACCTCTAACCAAAAATTCAGACTGATACCACTGCCCAAAACAAGACACAGGCAAGGTCATTCAGGGATCTGAACCATGTGGACAAGGAGACTTCACTGTGTATTGCTCTTGTACATAAGTTTGTGTATGTTCAGCACAGGAATGTAAAGAGAAGGAGCAAAAAGGCACACGGGAGTGAAGAAAGAGGGAACTCCTGGGGATAGGGGGAAACTAGCAGAAAAGTTAACAAACAGAAAAATAACCTCTCTATTATTTTTCTGTATGGACGGCACTAGAAATACCTGTTTGCATTTTCAATTACTTCTGTGATAAAAGACTGGAGTAAAGTATGAAAATAGTCTTACAGAACAGGCCATGCAATTGTGCCATCGTGGCTGTACAGTAATGAATACCAGTGGTTCCTTATGTTAAGTACACGCAGTCTACACAGGTTCTTGGTATGTGTAGGTATTACAGATATGAAATCAATCCCAACTGCCCACCATAAAGATACTTCAGAATTCTCTGCTCTGATTCTGTGTTTGGGAGTTGTACAGAATTGTGGCCATATGTGATGGGCAGAGGCTACCGCTAAACAGTGACTCCTCCATGGTGCAACTCTTGTATGAGGAGTTTAGAGGTCCAGTAAGTGACTGAAGATGAGCTGGGACAACTGGTTGGCCAAAGGCTTCAAAGGCTAGCAGCAGCCTAAAGCCTGTACTTTGTAAAACTGGGTCAGTTTATGCAAACCTGTAGGTTTCCAAATAAAACACGAAGCTGTATTTGAAATAGCAACCACTACAGACTCCAAAAGCTACTTCACTAAAGGTTATCCAGAGCAAGGTTTGATAAAATCACTATTTGAAACCTTACTATGAATTAAGTCTTACCCTGTCCCAAAATGTTAATGCATGTATTTTCTCCCAAATCACTCTTATTTAAGGTTGATCAAGCACAGAGGATGAGATACATTCAACAGAAAGGATTTCTCTTTGATATTTCAAATCCCTCCCAGCTTCTTAGAAAGGTCTTCTTTTCCTACTCTTGTGCTAGGATAACTCTTTACCTAGAGGCAAACACCAACGAAATTCATGTTCAAAATCCTCTAATTAAGATCACTGAGATGAATTAAAGCAATAAAAATAAGCTCACATTGCTTGTTTCCTCTCTCTTGCTTGGCTCCTTACTGATTTCAGAAACAAAACTTAAGTTTGCAAAACTATAAAAGGATCTGCTAAAACATGCCCATTCCTTCAGGACAGCTATGCATTTTCCATATGATTCCTCCTAGTATTTGGGCAAATAAATACCTTATATTAAGAATATTCTCCTCAACAAATCATGCATGAGATCTATTTGTAAATTAACCATAGCAGGTGATGTCAGGCATTGGAACAGGCTGCCAAGGGAAATGGTGGAATCACCACCTCTGGAAGTGTTCAGAAAACCTGGAGATGTGGCACTTACGAACATGGTCTAGTGGTGAAGATGGTAGTGTTGGGTTAACAGTTGGACTCAATGATCTTAGAGACCTTTTCCAACCTTCATGACTCTATGATTCTGTCTCCACTATACCACTTCATCCTGTGTTACAAAAGGGTAAAGGTAAGAAATGAGGTTTATTTTGTTTATTTGGTCAAAGTTTTTCTTTTAGCCAGCAGAGTAAGAACCAAACCACTGTGCCATAGGGCTGTGGTTCCAGGTAGAAAGGCACTTCAGCTTTCCTTTCACTTTTCTTTTTATATGTTTTCAAACAAAAAGATAAAAGACAAAAACCTTTAAAAGAAAAATAACAATGTTTTCAGAAATGACATATAAGCAGATTAAAGCTTCTGTATCCTGTTCTAAATAAATTTCATTGGACCATATGAAGACTTAAGAGAGTTTGGGTGGCAACCCCACCCACAGGCTAGCTATGATCTAACAGAACTGCTCACCGTTTCTGCCCTCTGATGCCATCTTATCCAAGTACCTCTCAGATGAAGGTAAGGAAAGGGATGCGTGAGCTGTGGCAGCCTGGAACTGGCTCCCTGGCACCCTGCTTCTTTAGGGATCCCTTCTCTCCTCTTTCCATGTGACTCACGTATCTATATACTCAGTCATAGGAGGAAGAAGGAGCTATCCTTCAGTGGCTCCATCACTGCTCACTTGGCCTGCTTCAACAGAAAGATGAAGTGCTTGTGTATTTCAGTAATATATGCTTAAGCCAGTGTGCATTTTGCTGAATTTTATGCAGTTTGCTGAATAAAGTCTACATGGCAAGGAACACATTGTCACTGGACAGTCACTGAAGACAAACAAGGCGTACCACCTTAATCTCATTTCATTACAACATTTGGGAAAAATATTTTAAGATTAAACAGGTTTTCTTTTGTAATTCAGTGGTATGAATAGCAAATTTCACTTGCCCTCAGCACACCTGCCAAGTACTATGCAGACTATGCAGAATTCAGACTTGGATATAACAGAAATCAAAAGAAAAGCTCTCTGATAACAAATGATCCCAAAAGATACTCGAAACAGCATAGCATGATTCTCTGATTGTGCATTCAAACACTCATTATAGTTCTCTTAAATATACTTACAGAAACCTAAGACCTACACTTGGCCTACTACATTGAAACAGTTTCTTTTAATTTCTATTAACAACCAGAGAAAAATTACTAACATGCATTTGAAATGAGAGCTCTGATTAAAGCAAGGAATTATTTCAAGTCCCTCACGCTGATGGAGATAAAAGCATGATGTATTATAATGGATATTAAACCCAGTATCCGCAGTAAACAGTCTGCACTGCAACTTGGAAATCAGAAATCCCTGACATTGTTCTGTATGAAACACTGTACTGGAAGGAGCACCACAGCAGGAAGTTTTGAACTTCTTCCATGGAAGTACAATGTCTTCAGATCAACGTTCCTTTGGGACAGTATGATGAACTCTGGAATTCTTTAAACAAGAATTACAAGAATATTCAAATATTAATTAACATTACCTACAGAAGCTCAGTTAACCTTTATTTTTAAATCTAAAGGCAAAGGCTAGAAAGATGAGTCAATAAAAATAGAACAAGAATCAGGTATGATGTATTTATTGTCTTTTATTCATCTCATTATTTACTTAACTAAGTGGACAGAAAATTTTCATTTCTTTCATGAGGAAACATTTCATTTGGGTAATTTGCTATAGAGCACAAAGTTTATTTCTTTGCAGTAAATTTAATCCTTTGGCTTTGTTTGCTTGCTTTCTGCAAGCCCTAAAAGCACTGCATCAGCTTCCAGCAAGGTTGTATCAGTTGTTGCCCCCAAGAACCTAGATGTGAGTTCAAGATCCAGCAGCCTCAGGCGTACTCGGGTCCCTCTCTGATATTTTCTGTGAAGAAAAAGGGAGATAGGGAAAAAGGTAAGTTTTTTTTAAGCCACAGTCTTGTATCCCCTAAGGCTGCACTCCTGTCTGCAGACCCAAAGTAGCAGCCCCATAGAAAGCAACGTGCTGCAATAGAAGTCCAACATTGTTGTAATGCATCAGCTGGGACACACACTGTGCACCACCACAGAGCCAGTCTCTGCTGATACAATTCTGTCCATGGAAGAGCAGACACCATCAGCTCCTACTGTGGGAATGCAAGCTCTACAGAAAAGCAATTCATTATATGGGAAACTGTTTGTGTCTTCTATCAAAATATTTTACTGTATTATCCGCTGTCATGCAAACAATTATCTGCAGGATAACATATCATCAAAGGGGAGGACAAGCCATCATTAGATCACTGGTGACATTGCTATTATCAAAAAGTATAATGCCAGCTAACTATGGTTTATATTTCCAACCCTCAGCCTCAGGCAAGGGAACTTTTCTTGTTTTATCCCCTACCCAAAGAGTGGGCATCATCTGCAAATTTTTTACTACATATAATTATAAAGAAACCTCACAACCTATTGTAATGAAACATTCTGCCTACAGGCTTGGGGTTTATTGTTTTGTGCTCTTTTTTTCCTTCTTTTTCCTTTCAACTCAGAAGATGCGAGTATTCAGTGTGTTTTTAAAACAGACCCTGTGTTAAGATGGCCAAGCCAAATTAGTGAAGATTTTTAAAATACTAGCATCTTTTATAATGTACTTGGAGAGCTACTGATCAAAGTCCAGCAATAAAACTGAGAGTTATTTATTTTTCTTTTGAAAGATCAAGTCATACTTTTTTTCCCTCCCTAGTCAAAGCAAAAAGAGCTGAGGATGCATCAAGCTTGACCACCTTGAGCAAAAGCAAGTGAAAGTTTGAAACATTCTCCAGTTACTGAATGGAGAAAAGGTAACAGGGAAGTCTGATTGCACACATTTTCACCTCCTGCTTGGGCAGACAATATTCTCTGATAGCTGTGTGCTACCATGGAACAAAACTGAACGAGGTTTCAACTTTCTTCAGCTCATCAAACCAAGATTCACTTGGAAAATGAAATACCTTGAGAAAAGATGCTGGACTTGCATTCATGGTGGGTTTTCCTTCTGTTTTGGTTTTGTGTTTTTTTGTTTTGTTTTGTTTTGTTTTGTTTTGTTTTATTTTTTATTTTTATTTTCTGTCAATGCTATCTTACATTCATTTCTTATGCCTCCTGGTTAATCTTGAGTAATGGTTATGGTCCAAACTGCACAGGAAGATCATTTGATACCTCCAGTCTGAGTAGGGATCTGGGGTACATAGGGTACTTTGGTCTGCAAGGGTTCTGCCAACACTCTCAATGAATCCTGTAATGACCTGCATGAGTCCAGTGGAAATGACACACATTTTCTTTAAAAGATGAAAGTCAAGGCCAAAATGCAAGTAACCACTGTTGCAGTGAAGAGTATGGCACAGCCACAAAGACAGAGTATAGCTTATATTTGGTTGTTACCTGAATGGCTGGAAAGGATCAATTCTGTCCCTTCCTCTGTGAAATATTTGCATTTCAAAACAGAACAGGTTCACAATTGATGAGAATTACTCCTGAAAGCTAATGTGCAACATTTCAGTGGAGTAAGACAAGAGCTAAACAAAATCAAAAAACAATGTTTAAGACCTTAAAAGTGGAGGGTATCTTACAGTTTTTGTTAGGCTTATTGAGAAGAGAGTCAGGATGTTTTGGGATAACAAGAGGAAAAGAACCTCACTGAAGAACCTTAAATGAAGATACCAGCTGAGTAGAGATTTTAGCCATGTGTGTATACGGAAAAAAAATCTCCAAAAAGCCTCTAGAATGAACCAGATCTTCACCTTACTGACAGCTGCTGGCTAGATGGGTTGCTTTTGCATCCAACCATGAAATTATTATGATCCCTAATAGTATCTTTGGCATGAATTATCATACTTTTCTGCCTTTATCAATGCGGGGGGAGGAGTGGGAATTAGGTTTCGAGAGAGGGCAAATAAGAAGGAGAGAGGGAAATCTGAGAAAAATGGGTTGTGGAAACCAAGAAGAGGGAACAGACACCTTACAGTGAGAAAAAAGGAGGCTTGGGAAGATAGGAAAGAAGAGATACATGGTAAAATGTGATTAAAAAAGCACTGAAAACACTGCAGGCAAATAGTGTAGAAATCTAGGAAACCATACAGAGCAGAGCCACAGAAGAGGAAAACAGTCTCTGAAAAGTAAAGCCAGCACTATTAAAGCCTGACTGACACTAAACTCAGATCTTTGAACTACAACATTCTGTGCTGCTTTTTAAAAGATTAACATGCTTTTAAACCTAATAAAACTTAAAACTAACACTAAAGTTTCTGTAACAAATTCTAAAGACCAGCCACCCCTCTACCTTTTTCTCCTTTCTTCCTTTTACAGGAAAAACAGCTCACCAATCACCTAAACCCGGACATGAAAACTGGTTTCAGGGTCCAACAGTCTTCTACAGAAGATTGAACTTAATGAGGTTTAAATTGAATTAAAAGTGCTCTCTCTATCTGACAGCACAGAGTGGGATAGACACTGAGCTCCATCTTTGTAACTGGAATACAAAGTATTACTTTCATCATGCATCAGTTCCTTTTGGGCTGGTTGCTGGACTACAGTGGTGGTTTGCGAGCGAATAGATAAAACTAATTTTTTTGTAATCAAACCTTTAGGAGAAGGAAAGTCCATGAGGAAAATCTGTACTTCTCATGATTAATACATCTAATTTTATAACTAATAAATAATCTTAAGCATAATTCCCCCCATTTTGGCATTGCTCACTATACAATCTGCAGAGAACTTTGCTCAAATTTCCAGATGTGAGTTTATTATGTATTTGTAATGCAAAATTCAAGCAATACTATTTTCATAAAAAGAATCACAATCTTCAGTGCTGCTTCAGTAACTCAAACAGATTCCAGATACTTTAATCAAACTTAACTCAATTAGTAAAGAAGGTTTTCCAGTTACAGCACATCTGCTCCCAAATAGATCCTGAAGAACATCTCTTTGAGGAGTTGACACAACTGCCAGTTTGTATGAATATAAACATTTGGGTTTGTGACAGATATTCCCTACAGTTAAAACACTTTAAGAGTATGTGGAAGATGGAGAAAAAGTAGAAGCATGAACACACCGTGCAGTGGTGGTCTATCCACCACATTAAGAGCAAGAGGAAATAATAGGTTGCTCTATGCATAATAATCATATTCTATCCACAAAGGTATTTATCCTTAAAACAGATAAACTATACTATGGTTAAAGCAAAAGCTTGAAGCAGGACCCAGAAACAAAGAAGGCATTTTATTATTTTCCGGAATGGTGGCCTAGGAGACACAGGACACCAGTGTAAAAGGAAAGAAACCATCTACCTTCTCCATTTTGCCAAAGGACTTGCTTTATTTTTAAGTAACAATGCTGGTATTCAAGATCATCCTATCCAATGACCATTAGCAGGAACCATTAATCCTCACCCAACCCCCAATCACTGTGTTTCTCAAGGGTCCACATTTTTTCCTCCTACCACTTCCTATTGCCAGGTAAGAGTATTAAACTCACTGAGAAACAGACAAAGGTGTTTAGTTGCATACGTAAGTGGCAGTAAGGAAATATTCTATAGAACTCAGAAAAAATATTTTGCAAGCAGAATCAAAGTTTTCTCCACTTCTATGGATTTTATTCACAATAGCTATGAATTTTAACCCTTTGGAAACACCAATTTTGAATGGAAGGGCTCTGCCTAACATCCAACTTCAGAGGCGGGAACCCACCAGCTGCTGCTGCTGAGCCATGAACCCATTTCAGGCCAGTGCCAGTAAAGAACCCACTGAGACACTCCTGGAAACCTTTGCCTGAACTTTGGCCAAGGCTCAATGGGCTCCAAAAAGCTTTCTCTAGTTTGAACATGTGCATGCAGGCTTCTCTTCAACTCTTTTGGACTGGGCAAAGCACTAGGTATAAGGCATACCTTTCCTCAAACACCCACTTCCAGAAGATGACATTAAATTGGAGGCAACCCAAATAACTGCCTTAGTGCTCTTCTTAATTTTTGAATTGTCATGAAAAAGAATTAGAAAATAAGCAAAATAAAGGCCCTTTTTCTTATTTTAACCATAAGTCTGTGCAACCATACATCACCAGTGTAAGACAGTATGTAAGAGCACAGAGTACAGCCTTGCTAATGTTGCTAAAGAAATTTTAAAAGCAAATAAAAAAATTATAGTTTATGTCCTCTTATCACATTAAAAATAGGACCTTTTATCATTGCATGCAAATATCAAACTAATGTGTCTTAACTTATATAAAGCAGGCTTTGCTGAACACATGAGCAGCACAGCATGTACTTCCAAATTCAAGCAACTTAGAAGCTTCCTTCAGACTTACTATATCCCTTTTATTGCAATTTCGTCCCTACGCTAATCCTTTCACATTTGCACTGAAGCTTTAAATCTCTCAAAATCTTAATGGCAAATTAAAGGGTTCAGCCAAATAAATCCAAACTCTTTAGTAAAGATTTTAAACTTGTAATTTTAAAAAAGTAAGTAATTTTACTATGTCCTCTTAAAATATATGAAGAAACAAACAAAACCCCCCCCCCCAAAACAATATTTTTACATAATAAAATTGGAGGGGAAGTATATGGAATTATGCATTTCAGCTCTTACTAACTTTCAAGAATGCTGGGGGGCGGGAGGGAGTAGGGGGGAAATGTTCTTTTTTAAATTTAAGTCATTCCAGATTACAGAGGAAGGTTTACAAACAGAGTTAATGTGGAAAGCGATGAGCATGTAGAAACAGGGAGGCTGTAACTAAAAATGGGGATCCTAATTATACCATGTTCTACCAAGAATATGGGATGGTACTTTTGCAGGTGTGCAATTTCACATGCAAAGGAAGCCTCCTCATTACTGCAAGGCATTAAGAACTTTATTCAAACTCTAAATTACAGGTGTAGACATTAAAACATTTTTTTAAACTATCCAATATTTAAAACTGCATGTGATCACAAATTAGCAAGCAGTTCTTTTTCTATTGAAGCTCCTCAAGTTATTAGTTTAAAATTTAAAGCAAGAAAGCCCCTCTTCTTGGAAACCATTCTACAAAAATAATAACACAATTACAGAAGTGGTTTAGTCTCACGAGGTGTTGGCTTGTAACTTCCCACTCATTTCAAAAATGCATTCATAGATGCTCTCTATTCCGTACTGTAAAAATACACAATTGATATTTTAGAAGAAGTGGAATATTTTGCGCTTTTTTCCCTCTGTTTTGTTACTGGTTTTCAGTCTCCACTGTCTCCTTTTGGAATGACAACGTCTTCAATACAATGCTGAATGAACCAGCTATGGCTTGCTACAACTACTCACCCACTGTCAACTATTCCGTCCCATCTGTCCCACTCTCATAAGCATGCATTTCTGAAGGGAGTAGGAAGGCAACTATTAATTATTTTTTTAAATTGCTATGCAGAGGTTGTCTTTTAGAGAATTTAATTTAAATTTTTTACATTTTTTGCATTGTTATTTTTTTAACATCTCCCAACACAATGAGTGATGGCTTTCAAAAACTGCAATGAAAGGAATACCTGGATTATCTCCCATAGAAAATTGATTAATATAAACCACTGCAAAGACAGGGTTAGAGCTGAGCCATGGTACTCTCAGTGAATGCCATGAGAAGTCTTGATATCTTTCATTTTCGCAGTGAGAATTTCAAAGTGTGTTTGTCAGATCTGTAATTCAAGAGGCTTTGTTTCAGTGTCCTAACACAGTACAGAACAGTTTAGAAAAAAATCTTAGTTTTCTCTTTTTTTTTTTTTTTATTATTATGTGAAAGACATCACATTATCAATCTCAGAAAAAATACAGGAGCAGCAAAGGTAGTGACATAAAATGACCAATACTTTTCTCCAGATTTTTTTGCTCACCATTCTTACCACTATTCAAATTCACTCAAAATCACTTTGTGGCTCCTCATTAGTAACACTGAAATGATGACGCATCCCTAGAAGCAAGCCCACCTCTAACTGACCGCAGCTAGCAGCAAAGCACTGCAGCGGGGGTGGAACAAAGCTCTGTGAGGGACAACTCATCTTGTTCCTCGAAAACGTTCTGAAGCATTCACAGATGCTGCCTGCACCCACGTTGGTCACACCTTTAACAGCAAAGGGAAGCCCTATAGCTGTCTTAAGGAGGTACCCTGGCACAGACCTCTAAGATTTTTTTACAGGTCACTCTCTGATGCCCCATGGGGAAGGAGCTCTGCAAAAGCACACCACTTCCAGAAACCCCTCCCGGACAGCCAGTACACACAAAATTCTTGTTCAGCAGAAACATGGATGAAATTAACAGATTGCTGTCAAGCTGAAGGCAGTGTAGGTCTACACAAATATCTACATCTTGCTGAACTGGCTTTTCCAGTGAGGTACACGTTGCACATCTAGTGATGGGGGAATTACAATCCTGCAACCAGTAGCTCTAGAGAGCAGTCATAATACAGAAACACCCACCTCGGTATAAGTTCCTAGGCAATGCTGGAGCAAAAAGCCCAAATCCTAGCTTTTTATGTTAGAGTGAGATGGCAGAAAGTGGCAGCAGAAAGGCAGTGTGAATTATGCACAGAGCAGAACACGGGATGGTGAGAAAGAAACTGGGAGAGTGGTATCTCAGTGTAATATCCTGCTGTCTGCCTTTCTTTGAAGGCTAGTAAAGAGGGGACAAAGAACATGCATAAAATTGAACAACCACGTAGAGATCTCGACCTCTTATTAAAAAGACTAAGCTGTCTATACAGAAAGAAAATACTGGTATTAAAAGATGCTTAAATCTATCTTGGAAAAGCATGTAATATCAGGAAAATGAAGACCAATAAATGCAGATGAAAATGACAATTTGTAAATAATATTGATGAACCACTAGCAAGCACTGAGACTTTTCAGCCACAGACAGCTTCAACTAAAGATATGTCAAAACAGAGTGCTAGTTCAGTTCAGGATAACCTGCTGAAATGTCATGTCTCATGATACAATGAAGTCCTGAGAGACGACCTGAAGGTCTCTTCTGGCTGAAATTGTATTCATCCATTATTTATTACCACAGCATCCGACTATTCAAATACGGAACAGATGCTCAAAATTGGATTTCCAGAGCATCTCTGTTCTCTGCAATCAAACACTTCACAAAAAATGCCCCAACACTGTTGGGTACATTCTATCAGAAAATGCAATCTTGCTTCTTGTGACTCATCAATCCATTGCCACTTCAGCTGTATTTGTTTCCTACTGAATTTATTTTCCTCATTCCTTGAACTAAGGAAGCAAACATGCTCTCATTTTTTCTGACCATTTACCATTTATGACACCTGCTTAATAATTTTTCAGAATATTTTTGCTCCTTGCGCTAAATCTATACTTTTACAAGAAAAAAAGGCCAGACTGCTAGACAGAAGCAGAGATCCAGAACTCTGCTACATAAAAGCCTCTTCCAAGCTTCTTGGAAGCATTTAGCAGTATGCTGTAAGACTGTGTGAAACCATTAGTGTAAACAACAGTCATTGTTACCTCGTGTTTTGGAACAACAGCGCGTAAGCAGATCCTTTGGCAAACATTCTTAAAGCCAACAGGTGCTTTATGCACCTGAGGAAGTTCAAAGCCAACCCCCACTTTGCACTGACCACCATCTAAAGCAGAGAATACCACAAAGAGTTTGAGGATATTAGCTAGATGCTGATGTGAAAAACACCTTGAAGCACTTGAATAATCCCCTGGCTAACTGGAACTTACAGAAGCAAGCACACACATTATTAGCATTGCACATATGGACACTTGGGGGAAAATAACTACTGAACAGACTGGGATGAGCAGCAGAGTTGGGGGTCAACCCATTGTTAGGGGGTAAAATATCACCTTCATTTAAGTATATGGAGTTGCCCAAACCCACAACTTCTTGGTCAAGCCCTAGCAGCTTCATTCTGTGGGACTCTAGTGCAGGGATGTTGCCAGCAGGGATGTTGCCAGCCTTCCCCATGTCTCCGCTGTTGGCTAACGAAATGACTCGCAGCTGTCCCAAAGTGGCACAGGCTTAGGTGAATGACACATGTGAGTTTTCGTTCCTATAGCTAAAGGAAGGTAAATGCAAAGTCTGACAAGAAGTGTTTTAAAATTGTCACGGAAAATCATCAACCAAACCATTGTGAAGACACTGTCAAGCTCTGCTATTACAAAGATATCAATAATCAATGGCATTTGTGTCTATGACAGAAAAAAATACAGCCAAAGATACCAAATATTTAAATCTAATTCTGTTTCAGTCTGGACATTAAAAGCCTCAATAGAATCCCTTAGTTGTGAAAACCATCTAAAAAGTAACGTTTACCTCAATTCAAACAAAACCCAACATTTAATTCCTGTAACAGACAAAAAAAATCTTGCTGTAATTTTTGCTACAGTCTCTGCAATTTGCATTCACTAAAACTTTTGGGAGACGATCATTCCCTTTTTAGAGAAGGAATCCACAGAATAACCTATATTTTAAAATGTACTTCATATCACATCCAAGATGAATGCTGTAACCTTTTCTCCATGGCATAGTGAGGTAAGCTTTGACAAATGAAACTTGCAAGAGGTGGCTCCTGTCATCCAAGAACTTGTATCAGATATAGTTATGTCATCATACAATAATTTAAGCCAGTTGCTTTCTCAGTCTATAATGTAAAGCATATCCTTTGAGAGGAAAATAAAAGAAATATTAGTCTTTAGTCCAAACTGTTATATTTTTCCACTGTTTTTAACCATGCAACAAATTAATTTGATTAACATATTTCTTTAGAACTTTTAAAATTCCAAGAAATAAAGACTACATACTTATATATGTATTAAAAAATTAGCCAATTATTTTACACAACACAAAAAACCCCATAGCCCTTCATACCTATGGGCACCAGAAGTCAGGCAAACGGCTTAAAAGATAAAGGTGGCCAAGTGGAAAAAAAAAAAGAAAAAACCAAATGCATATAAAGTGCATTCTAGCTCACACTCTTCTGTCCTTCTTTCCACAATTAATCACTATTGTAGTTCCTATCCCTTTCCTTTCCCCTGCTGGGACCTTGTCCTCAGATACTTTCCATGCTCATAGTCCTAAACCTTCAGACCTCCATATTTCAAATGCCCCTTGCACAATACTGTTCTAGCTTTCTTCTTAATAGATATGGTCTCAGCCTCATTCTCTTTCTATGCTTACTCCATTTTCCCTAATTGTAACTTCTCTGATCTTTCTCAGTCTCCCTGGGATGTCTGAGCAGACCTTTCCAGTTTTCTTTTCCTAAACAACGAAAAACTATTAGACATTTTTTCTTTTCCTCTCTTAGTTAATGCCTTCTCATTCATTCTTATCCTAGCCCATTTATCTATCTAATCTCATTCTCCTTTCAGTTTCTTACTCCATCACAGTTTTCTTTTTTGCCAGTACCAACTAAGTTCAGTTGTCTTTTTCTTGCTGTGCTTCCCCGTTTTCTTACTCAGCTGATTCAAGTCTCCTTGCACCAGCCATTCTGGCAGGTCTCTAACAAAGAATTATAAATAGTAGGTTTTGATTATAAATAGTAGGTTTTGATAATCCAGACCTGGTTCTTATCAAAATTCAAATCAGACTGCCCCTTACTCTCTGGGTAATGGCACTAGCTCTGGGAACAATGATAGTGAATTTAAAAACCTAGCCATCTTTGGTGCTCATCCTTCACGCCTGGTACAGCTTGGAGAAGCTGTAACTCAGGAAGAACTTCAGCAAACCAGGATAATTCACATACTGTCATCAGGTTTTTGCAGACACATCTTCTAACCCTGCCCTGATGCTCCCATCCAGACTGATGGTAAGTACTGTCCATGTCCTTTCTTTGTCTTTAAATCTCATCATAGCTATAAATTGGATTTATTCTTCTCTTGGGAGAGCTGGATGCAGAAGACGTGTGAGAAGGATAGAACCGCTATTCCAGGGGCAGTGAGCGATGGTAACCATGGTAATGTAAGGACTGGCATATACAGGCAGACAAAAAATGGAGCTGCTGAACAGCTGAAGCAGATACCTGAATTCTCAGTTGCACTGGAATCCAACAGGAGAGATGGGAAAGGTGCAAAAGATCGGGGAAGGTTGGACACTACCAGTTTGGGGTATCAGGGAGACCCCTACCATGGGAATGGGGAGTGGGATCTGAAGGACATACAGGTTGAGGAATACAATTTTGCAGTATGTGGATGAGGTCTGTGAAGAATATTTGGTTGGTGAGCTTGAGCAAAAAGCAGGATAAACTGCATGGGACTCAAAGACAAGAGAAGCTGGAGGTACCATATGGTTCCCCTTCCCAAAGGACTGCTGAAAAGTACCAGACTCTTCCCTGACCTCTGTATGCCCATGATTTCCCCCAACTCTCCTTTTGGCTGTTGGTGCCTACCCAAAAGCACTGCCCGTCACATCTGGCTCTGGCTTGCTCAGTCACTCTTACTGTTCACCTGTGGCAAAAGTCAAGTCACATTTACGTAACAGTTGGTCTGTAAGATGTAGCACATGCAGATTGCTCAGACAACTGCAAGGCACTCAGCTAAAGACTTTAGCTAAAAATGTCTGTCAATACCAACACTACGGTCTGAAAAAAATCTGAAAGAGGATAAAACAGGATCTGGCAGGGGAAAAGTTCCCCTGTAACAACAGATTATAAACCTAACTATTTCCAATGCACACAAATAATCTTGAAGCATCACTGAGTGGGCTATATGTGGTATAGCCATTACACAACGTTACCCAACATTTTAAGGTATGTCAAATAATAGTTCTTGAAGTTTTAATTCCTTGTTAGTGTCCATTTATCTGAATGCCTCAAGAATAATCTCAGCTACTTCCATTATGAATGAACAATGTGGACAAATACTAAACAGACTTTCTGAAGAAAAAGAGTTCATGGTGCTCCTGTAAAAGGGACATTTTCAGATTTGGTCAGGAACATTTCTTTGTAAGCTAACACTTGCATTATTCATTCCAATGTTTTTCGCATTAAATAAAAGTCTATTCAGAGACAATATGAAAATCTTACAGGGGAGTGGCGCCTTAAAAATACAACTGGTTTGACACTGTCAGTTTGATTTTCAAGGACTGGCAAGGAAGAGTGTGAAGAACAAGGAAGGCTCACTTCTCTGCAGAATGCCATGCACCTGCCTTTGAGAAAACCAAATATTCAGTGGTTCCACTTTCTCCTAAAAAATTCTAATATTAATAGATCTTAACCAGAGTCAGAAGTGGGACAGTTCTCAGATATATTTTAGTGTGCTTCAGTAATCATGAAACACATGAAACATATTAGGAAAATATATAAAGAATATCCATTAAGAACATGGTGGGTTTAGGCAAGGAGCCAGGTCACCTAGCAAGCCTGGCAACTTGTTGAACACAGTGCTGTTGGGAGTGGGCTCAGGTTGCTAAAGGCAACTTTTAGAAATACAAAATGTAGGGAAAAATCATCCAAAAGAGCATGCAACAAGGTATTACCAGATACTATTAAGATACTAGATATTACAAAAGTCAAACTAATGCTATAATGCTCGAGGTTAAGGGAACATAGACGCTCAGTGATTACAACTATGAAAAGGAACTTGGAAGTAATGTCAGAAAATTTAGTTTTGGAGGCAATAAAAAAGAAATGAACAATTGGTCTCAAAAGAGAAAAGAAGCAGAAAGGGCAGTTGCAGGTCGAAAGTAGATAAGGAGGGACCTCCAGGGAAAGCTGGGAAAGAAACCGTGCTGCTGGATATTGCATCAGACTGTGTCCTGGGTTTCTAATACCAAAGGCAGCAGAAGGGTAGGAAGCGTTTCCAAAGGGAATTCTGTTTAGGGGACACTGACACTGAAACAGGATCATGCTTACAATTTTAAAAGGGGGAATGAAAGAAGAGGAAAAAGCTTAGAGTAAGTATAATCTATGCAAGTCAGTGAAATCAGAGAGACAAACAAGAAATAGGTCTCAGGCAAGTAAAAAACTTAGTTAAGAATAAAAAAGCAGGTGTATTCATAATAGCAGATCCGCATGCAGTATGTGGAGTACACCTGGAAATGAACTAGCAGTAACTATCGTGACGTCCTACAAGAATAGCCACCTTCCAGACCTACTTGTTTGGTTTATGCCTTCTATAACCACTTTATTCTTTCCCGCTCAATACAGAATAGAGAATTAAACACAACACACAAATATGGATTGAAAAAATGTACCAAATAAGGCTGTGGTTCCTTTTTTTTCCTATATGTGGAATGATGAAAGCTCTGTAGAAAACTAAATCATTACATCTTTCTCCACAGTGAGGAAACTAGGGATAGATAAAAATACCTGGGGAAAGAAAGGAAAGAATAGAGGAATAGAATAGAGAACTGAGAAATAAAATATTCAATGGTTATTATACAGTCAGGTAAGTTTCCCATCTATAGCCTCACCTCCAAATTCTCCCTTGAAGCAGCTTCTTCAAGGAATTTCTCATCTATATACTTTCTTGAGCCATTTTGAAATGTAGCCCTAGCCCATTTTCTCCAGGTTAAACTGTGCAATCTTTCAACTGGATCTACATAGGCAGACCCTTCATATCAAAACATATTTATTACAGGGGTATCAAACTGCCAACCAAAAGAGCTAAAATCATGACAAAATCCATGCATATTTCAAGCAGAGATAAAAATAATGTGGTATGAAAAAAAGGAACTTAATTTAGACCCTCAGCTTCCAAATCTTTCTCCTGCTTGGTACCATCAACAATAGAAAAGCTGGATTCAGAGCTGTAGGTTGACAATGTCTTCAACTGTGCCCTAAGAACCATGTTCAATGGCACAAGAAACAATTTGAATGGGCTACAGCCTTTTCTGTGTATAAGCTCAGTCAAACACTTCATGCTACTAGTTTCTAATTTCAAATGAAAATTAATTTTAAAATTTTAAGCTGTTTCCTTAGACATTTTATAAAGAAAAGCCAGAACAGATGTCCTAAAAATAATTTAAAAGGCACATATCACACCACAACTTCCTAACACTAATAAATGAAGAGCTGAAAGCATGACAGCTCTATCTTACAGTGAGACCACTTTTCTTAGCTCACCACATGCGGCTGGGTAGGACTTGTCCTCAACGCAACAGAACTGCTGCAGATGTCTGGGACAAATCCCGTGACTGTCCAAACTATGCCAACCATACCTTGTGTGACTGCTTGCCAAGGAGAGGGTGTTATTAGCCAGGCTTGGCTCAAACAATTCACTGCCCACAAAGCTACTTTAATGTACTGTCTCTACTGGGGGAAAAAACACAGTAATCCAACAATACATTACGATACTTTCCCATCACTGCAGCAATTCCCACCACAGGCAACACTTTGTCTCCAACAAAGAAGCCTCACATTCTGAGCCTGCAAAAAAACCTATCCATACTGCAGGGATGCCAAGAGGAACATCTGTGTGCTCAGAAGGACAGAAAACTGGCTTTTTGTGTGTGTGTGTGTGTGTGTGTGTGTGTGTGTGTGTGCCTGGGTGAAAGAGATGGGGGCAGGGAGCTCACAGACAATAGCTCGTGTGACTGCCTGGTAAGGAAATGCTCTTTCATTCCCTTCCTCCTTCCTTGAATTTATTTTTTAATCTGAACAAGGGAGTCAAACAGCCACAGCAGCTACCAAGTACTCCCCCATACCCCGTGAAAAGGGTTAAGTTTCTCCCACACCACTAGTTTTAGCCTGGATTTATTTTTATCAAAAGTATTTTCTTTAGGCATTAAAAACATACATCTACTTTTCATCCAAGTGTATGAGGATTTTAGGTCTACTTGTCCATTTATCACAAATTATTATGACCGTGATATTGAAGTTCATCAAATGCTGAACTACAGCTGGTAAAATGTCTCCTACAAGATGGATGCATTCGTGGGTTTTCATTATGAACAAAGTGAAGTTTAAAAAGAAGGAAAAAATAATCAGACAAAAAAGTACAAATACTGCTGCCTTTCTGAATTCTTGGGTCAGCTGCTTGGAGAGCAGCAAAAAAAGTGTAAACCATGAACTTGCACTACCATGAAATCAATGCTGTGAAGCAATGAAAACCAGCCCAGTGGAAGCAAATTATTACAGAAAGCCTCTCTACAGAGGGCTTACCAGTAAGCCTTTATATTTTGTTTTTATAAGACTTACTTAATCTGCTATTCAATAATCCAATAACTCTTTACTGATGGATTGGTGGCACTGTCCTGGCCCAGTCATGTTTAAATACATTCAAGTTCCTGGCTACCCGTAAAAGTCAGAAGAAACTACTGTTTCTCTCCCGGAGCTGTGTCTACTAATGCCACATTCTTTCTTTTCTTCCTGCCCGTTCTCCAGTGACTCCATCTCAACATGTGTGGTGCCATCTAATCATCTAATGGAGACCATTAACTGGAACTGCTTCATACCTCATCTTTAATGCCAGCACCTCCAAAACTGGAAACAAGTAGCCCGGGAATCAATTAGCAGCCACTTATCTGTTTCCCCAAATATTTGCAACTCTTTAACCAAGGGTCTGAAATTACATCCCCTGCATTCTGGGGAAAAGGGAGCCAGGAGATACAAATCTGGAATAAAACTAAGCCTTTCAATCCTCCTCTCAAAAACTTGCCTTGCTGGGAACATGCTTCAGCAAACAAGCAGGTTTTGACATACCTGTCGCACACGAGACAAAGAATATTACATTTTCTGCTCACAGTATGCAGTGTTGGCTTAGTTTGCCTTCTCCAGAGCGGAAACTGAGTTACAGGAGCTCCTACAACTCCTGTCTACAAGGAAAGGGAATAAAACAGCTCTGTCATCTGGGAGAGGTGTCCACAGCATTTTACTCTGAATTTGGAGGTATCAGTTCAGCATTTACACTTCAGGAGACTCAGTTCAGAGAGGGATGAGCTCAGGTGTGCAGAATTCAGGTCGGGCAAGGCTCCCTGGGTGTGGAAGCAGTCCAATCACCCCTGCTGGGAAGATCTTGACTACCAAACAGTGCAGACCTAAGCTGCTTCTCTATGAATGTAACACATTTCCACTCTACTCTTTCTATTTTACTCTAAACTTCAGGCACGTAACTGAAATGCCCCATGTAACTTCCTTTACTACCTGCTACTCTTCTCCTTATCAGCATTGATTGATTTTAAAAATGTCACCAAAATTTCCTCTGGCCTGTGTCGTAGGACACAAGCATTCAGTGAGAACATTTCTCCTAGGCAATGCTTGCACCATCTCCTAGAATACCTTGGCCTTTATCCTGCATTCTTGAACTGAAAAAGGGAGCTATTAAGGTGCTGTCTCATTTTCTCTGTTACCTACCACTGCTGTATATTCTACACCCAACTCTTGATAATATGCAACAAATATTCAAACCCGGTATCATGATCTCCTTAATTCATCACTGCAGTTCCTTTGTAGTGCCTCCCAGTCCTGATCTTCAAGTCCTACTGCTATATTGCTCACTATTCCAGAAAATAAAAGTCCACATCTCCTTTGTGCACAGTACATTTTCAAGGGTCTTCACTTGTTCAATGAGAATTTATTTCACCGTGGTTCTGAAAGGTCTTCCCCAAATTATCTGCAAAATCACAGAAACAGACTTCAAGTCCCTTCCCAATTTTTCTTGTATCTGTAAAAGCTTCAACTGAACATTTATGTTTATATTCTTAAAAAAATCACTGAAAAGATAATTCAAGATTCCAAAGATTTCAAAAACTTGCAAGATGCACTATGCCTTTTTATAGACACAGGAAACCATCCTACAGCAAACTGCAATCAAGTGTCTGGTATGTTCACCTTTAGTTTCTGACAAGTAAGGATGAGTTTTGTATTTCAATAGGTTTTGAAGCTGTTCTGGAATAGTAAACTAAATACATTCTGCCAGTGAATTACTGCAGGCTTAGAGTGGTGGCAGACATGAATGAAACAGAGTGGTTTTGGAAATATTTGCAAAGAAGCCCAGTACATTCACGCATCACCCTTCTATACACTTCTCCAAGTCACACACCTTTTTGTTACCCACTTTTAACCTTTTACTGTTTTTCTTTTCCCAAGCTTGAAAATCTCACGGCTTAATTTACCATGGCCACCCTCCCAGGAACTGTGGTGTAGAGCTGTGGTGGAGGCTGTGCCTTTGTTGCAGTGAATTATCTCAACAGAGCTGAATGAGAAAGTTGCACTCATTTGCTATTTTCATTTTTGTTCAGCCCTGTATGTAACAGGGATGTTGGAGTCTGTGAAACTGGGACTGCCTAGTCATACTCACCCAGCACAAACTCGAGCTGCTGAAAAGGCAGCCTGAGCCTTCTTCCTTCAACCCCACCTTACCACTCCTGATGTCCTCTTTGTGACAGGGCAAGCTCTGGCTGCCAACCTGATTGGGAAGTGGATTCATTTGAAGACTAATAAAAGAAAAACAACATGCAGTTTTCTTCTGCATCAGCTCCCTGACCCAATTCTAAATGAGCTGCACAAAGAAGATGACCAGTGCAAGAGGTTGAGGTTAATGCTACCTGCTTCTGCTCACAGCAGAAGACAAGGCAATAAAAACCATTTGGGACCCTCCATCCCTCTGTCCACTGCTAACTGAAATCAAAGGGAATTAGTTAGATGAAGAATAGGACAAAAGACAACAAGTTTTGCCAATATTGGAGGGATTTCCTTAAAGCAAACAAAAAGCAATGGACAATTCACATTTTATAAGCCTGGAATAAAATGGGCACCCAAAATGTTAGAAACTAGTCCTGTAGTAAAGGCAGTCTTCAGTTTAAACACCAACGTTATATTAAAGATTCAGTAAAACTAACAATACAAAGAACAGTTTCATCCCAATCAATCTTCAAATAAGTTTTGTCACTGAAAAGGAACCTGCTTATCACTGCCATCTATCCCAGAAGCTGGAGATTGTGGTTTTATTTGTTAGCAAAAGCAAGAGAGAACAAGACTGTTCCCATACTTTTCACTTGTTAGTCTTTTCCTTCTCTCTGTCATCCAAGAATTCCAGCACCTGCTATTGCTTACCTACTGGTGGAGCACAGTAAGACACAATTAATCACGATAACAAAATCCTATTCTCGTTTGTGAGTAAAACTAATTGTAGCACAGTATTTCTTTTCCATCACCTTAGAAGGTGCCTTGCAGCTTTCCCACAGTATCAGGTTCCCAATACATGCACACACACAGAGGGGCTAGGTGATGACTCATTCCAGCTTAACCTACCTTTTCAAACAAACTCCTCCAAACAATGTATTATCTGCATTTTAAATGGGGGGTGAAATTCTACCACTCTCACTATTAAAAGGACAAGGAGGTTTATTGTACTCCACAATAGATTTAAGGAAAGTATTGACGGTCCAAGCAATCCGTAATACTCCTGGGGTGCAAACAGTCATTCTGAAAGTTCTCCCGCATAGGGAAAAGGAAAAACTACACATAAACGGTTTTGCTTATTAATATGCCAATTCCATTAAAATGTTATTCACTCTGAAAGGATTTACTTGTGCATTTTATAATACTATGTCTACAGTAAATCACTTTTGAAGCCTATGATGTTAGTTATAACATTAATGACTCCACAAGGCAAAACAGGCATTCAGTTACACAGGTCAAACTCAGTTTCTCTTATACCCAGGGGCAAGCTCAGATTCCATGGGTGATAAAACACCCACAGAGCCCAGAGTATGACTGAGCACCAGGAGGCAGGTACAGGTTTATGTTGCTACAGGACTGGTCATCAGTACCTGCGCAGCTGCTTATCACCTGCAGAAATTTAACCTGCAGGCAGGACACACCATGTCCATCCTTCCACAGAGAGTTGTACCTCCAGCACTGTTAACCACCACCGCACTGCAATGTTTATGGACCCAAACCTTAAAATGAACTCCAGCAAGGCTGACAGTATTTCAGCATTTTGTTTATCTAACTAGTTCTTACAGCAAGTTGCACTCGCACCCTTTCGGGTCCTGTCTTGGCCACATCTCACACTGTCTCATTTCTGCAGTAGCTACACTTATGAAGTGAACTACCAGAAGAAACTCAGAAGAAAGCGTGATAAGTTATTCAACCCCTGTACTGATGGATGCACACAACTAACACACAAGAAAACTATGGCAGTTAAAAGTCACTATTTATTCCACAAGGTAAGTAAAAAGTCTTAAATGGAAATGTTTAAATATTTGATTTAACCTTCCTTTTAAAACACCTGATAAATTTGTTCAGGCTTTCGTGAATGGACAGATTAGTTTCGATCAAATCAAATCAAATCATCCCAGTAATATGACATGACACAACAGGAATAATTAATTAAACCTTAAAATACCACTAATTGCGTAGGAATAACTTTAACGTAGTAAATGTACTTAACACCCAATAAAACAGCAAATAAATACAAAATTGATGGCTTTGCTTCATCAGTTGCAGGAAAAATCAGAAAGATGATGTAGTTTTACAATTCAGCTAGCACTGAAATTACTGTAAGGCAGGATTTGGAAATCCCTGGCAGGAGACTTAGATATGACTGTGCATGGGATTCTCTGCCCCAATTTTCGTGGCCAAGAAACACAGCAACATCATTTCTAAATGGCAGTAGGGGACCAGTCACTGCAGGACAGCAGCTGCTGAAAGCTCACTTCTGCAACAGCGACAGCAAAGTGGCTCTGGGAAATCCAAACGCTCCCCTTCGCTACATGAGCTGTTGATTCCTCACACTCCTGTTCTGTAATGATATGGAGAACAGATTTAGCTCCAAATAATTATTTCAGTGATTTGCTTCCAGCTTTATTGGGCACAGTTCCAATGTTTCAGACTTAAGACTTAAGAAACCTAATTAGTTTTGCTGGAGGGACTGCAGAAAAGACGGAGGAGGTATATACTGAATGGTCCTGGAATACTGTCATCATAGTCTGTATGTCAAATACATGCTCATCCATCTTTGTGATGTAAAAAACCCAATTCATAACACTTTTGTCATTTGACATGGCAGTACAAGCACTACTCTGATTACAACCTACAGTTTATGTTCATACACGACAATTGTTGAGGTAACAGTGAACTAAAAATTTCTTATAGTACTAGTATTTTGCAGATTTTTGCATAAAGTATCAAAAAACAACATAAAAATTGAGGATTAATGAAGATAAAGAATTTAATATTCAAACATCTGGAGTATATCCTTAGTTCATGCTGTGGATGTTGCAAAATAAAAGTTTCACAGCAAACTGCTTTGCACAGTAGTTGCGTAGGTTGTGCAGTAATATACAGGTTAGCAGTTTGAGATCAAACACAGGTATCTAAACTGCATCCTCAAAACCACTACAAATATTTAGATTTTTCAGTGTAGCTGACTAATAAGTCAGCACATTAACCTTAAAAATGCCATCCTCCAATACATGGAAGTGTGCTGTAACTCAAGAGTGTATCATATACTAAGTGAAGGGGAAAAAAATAACTCTAAGTTTGTAACTCTTCAGCATTTTCAACACTTATTTCTTGATTTTGATATATAAAGAGGTTCTATGAAATTACTAATCAATACATTTGATGATAATGAGATACCTTAAAGAGTTTCCCTTCTGGAAGTCAACTGGTCTGCGTACGTGCTCACATGCAAGTATTCAAGGAATGACAGATTTTAATTAAACTATAATGTGTGTGTAGGGTCATACCAAATACTGCTATATGATCATGATACTGGATGCTCACGTCTTTTTCTTTTTTCTCCCTAACATTTTCTAGCTTGAAAGAAAACAATTCAGGTACAATGCTGTAAGCAAGTATTCATTCTTCAATAAGGAACACTTTTCTTCATAGTACAGATGAGAAAAAATAGGAAATTGGAAGGCGAGAAGTTGAGAAGCCAACACAAGAATTTAATTGCTGCTAAATAGTGGAAGCCCTTGGTACACATTTACTCAAGTTACATTTTAGCAAAGCCTGATAGTAAGTCATGTGATTGACCACCTCAGCTTCTTCCAACAATTATCAAACAAATGGAAACAAATGAGAACTGACTGAAATCAGCTGATAAAATCAAACTGAGGAGGCAAAATCAATCCTGGGTAATAGTTGTATTAGTAGTTCAGCCAAATGCTCCTCCAACTCACTCCTAATTAGTTCATGACCATTTACAAAAGAAGTTGAGCAGATTACTTTGAGATTGTGTTTATGAGCACTTTTCCTTCACCTGGGTCACTTAAAGGGTAACATTACATCTTGGAAAACAGACAGTATTTTACAAGCAGCACACCGAAATACTTATTTCAGCAATTTTGAAGTGTTTACTTCACCTACTGTTTGAAATACTGGATTTTCTACTGTACTTGCCTTCAGTGTCTCAAAAGCGAGTTGTCTTTAGTGACCAGCTTGTTTCTAAATACTTGACCAAAATCAGAGAAATTAAAGATGGGAGGAGATATCAGGTCTTACCTTTTGCACTAAAGGAGGTTAGCCCTAGCAAAAATTTGTCTAACTTGTTTAGAAGAAACTTTTCTGAAGGAAAGTTTCCTAAAGCAGGCCCTAGATAAACCATCTGACAGTTTCACCATCCTAACAGCTGAACTTGTTTACCAAATGTCTAAGCTAATTGTCTAAGCTAATTGCCTAAACCAAGCCAACTTGTTTTTGTTCTTCCTCCAGCAAAGATCAAAAGATACAACTGAATCACTTTCTATACTAGAAATAGGATCCAAATCCATGCACTAATTATTTTCATATTGAAATGATTAAAAAAGAAATTATGAAATAAAGTTCGTTTAATACTTTGTTAATTCTGGTATTCATGACATGATGGAAAGCTGTAAGAAAGTTAAGGTGGCAAAAAAGCTTTCAAAATCTAAATATGAAAATGAAGTTTCTCCAACATTCACAATTCAGTCCCTTAGGTAAACATTCCAGTTTTGTTCAACATCACTGGGTTTACTGCTATAGGGAGCATAGCACAGAACAGAAAGAAGAGCCTAACTTTTCTAAATCCCAGTTCAGTTTTCTCTTCCTCCTCTGAGAAGATCAGCACTACTACTATTTGTTATTCTTGGCACCTGCAGAAACCACCCTAAGCAAACTATTATCCAACACAAAAAATGATACTTGATTCTCTGATCATACAACTGATGACGGACACAGTGATCAAGGGACTGTGAAATGCAAATCATTCTTTTTCTGTCCAGGAGAAATAAAGCAAGATGGAAATCTAGAAATCACCATTTCTCCCTGACTACTATCAATCTTCCTCACTGGGCTGCAGGACATGAGTTGCAGCTGTCAACACTCCAGTTACCTGTGGTCTGGGAGAAGAACCAGTAGACACTAAAGGGTACTGAAAATAACTGAGAGCTGTCTAGAGATGATCATTGCTCAGAGAAGCTGACGCACTCAAAAGATCCTCACCAGAAGCGCTTATGAAATCTGTGTGTGTTCGTATCCAAGCATCTATTACCTTAGCTCAGTTTAACATGGGTTATCCAGCAAGTAGCATGGGGCCCCTCCCTGATGAAGGCCACCCCTGCCAAATTTCAAGGATTTGCCCAGAAGCAGGGCAGGACAACACTTCATAAAAATTTGCAATGTACTCCCAGAAATGCTTGATATACTCCTGCAGCACAGAAAGTAAAATAAACAACCACCAGACTCAAGGAAAAATAATGACTGATAATTTAACTCCAATTATTCAAAATCTGACAAAATTCAGCTTAACAGGAGATATAAAACACAGCGCATGCAGCAAGCGTGCTTAGGTAGCACTACAATCACTTTTGCCTACACAGTACAAACAGACGTATACATTTAACAATTGCTTGCTAATAATGAACAGCCCTGAAGAGTTGCTTTGCTATGGGAACAACCATCCCACATCAAAAGAACCTAATTTGTATATCAAAGGAGAAATTACACTCCATAATAATCTTCCTTTGAATTGGCACCTAAAAACAGTATTGGACAAACTTAACTTTTGGTCTGAAGATTTTTGAAGGGAGAAGTGATTTTCATTATAGCTTAAAAAAAACCAACCCACTTTCACTCTACATACTGCAAATATCATAGGAAAGAACAAAAACTAATTTTAAGTATGTGGTGTGAGGTGGTGGGTGTGAAAAAAAGGAAGACTACTACTTACACCTACTCCGAAACTTCTCAGCAACATCAAAGGAAAAGCACGCCACATTCTTCCAAGAGGTGTTTGTTTACACTCCACATGCAGACTCCCAATCCCATGGAGCAATGCACTCTTGACAATACCGAGATCCTCTCACACTTTCCTATTTACTCCTCAAACACCTCCTTTATTTCACTAGCCCCATATGAAAGCTTGCTAGAGCCTGAAGAGTGCACAGTACTGCGCCATTGATGCCTGCTTTGCCCACTCAACAGAACATTAAATATCGCCTTGCTTGCTTTCTCTCTGTTGCTTCCCTTTTTTCAAGAAACACTTTGGTACGCTCTACAAAATTCCGCTACTTCATTCAACACCTTCCACAAAGTCTGAAGTAGCTTAGTGGTGGGCTTTATGTCATTTACTGATGATGGCATGGCTTTGTCACACACAGCACTTCCAGGCTTTTCACTAATCCCCATTCTTCTTTTCTTCTAAGCCTTATGTTACTTGAGAATTTGACAGGAGGAAGTTTCATATGGACAAGGCCTTCTAAAACCAAGCTGCCACTGGCTGTTGATGCCCAAATGAAATGCAGCAGAGTAGAGCTTTCATCTGTTAAAGGCTGCACAAACCGTAATGTAAGCTCTCAGTCTTTTTCTCTAAATAAGGGCAGAAGTAAGAGCTCAAGGTTCAAACTCATTTGAGTCTTCAAACCCCACAGAAGTATTCTGAATAAAAAGCCAAGCACTGCAAGCAAGGATGGACATATGCTACTTCCCATTTTACCTCTGTGCGTATGAAAATCACAAAAAAAGGTTAAGACTTTTATGAAATGATCCTAATACTAATTCTACAATTAAGAGATAGTGCTAGAAGTTTTTTAATTCACTACAAAATTTCAACTCGGTTAAATTTAAGCAATAATAACTTTTCTGCTCAAAATAAAAACCAAGTCACATGGTGACTTTGTCACCAGTCTAGAGTCATAAAGTACGGAAGAAAAAAATGGCAGGTAATTTCAATGTACTAAATTGCTTCCATTAATTGTTTACACTTCCTAATGAAATCAAACAGTCTCGCAGCCCTAAGCAATATAGCTTAGAGCTGAAAAGGCCGGCCATACCCTCCTTGTTTTGAAGTCTCTCCACTCTTATGAGCTGTTCCTAGTAGGAAATACCCTTCCTCCAGCCGTAAGGACAGCCTAGCAGGTGCCTTAATAACCAATGCCAACTCCACATATTAATACATAAAAGCAGCTGCCTGCCTGCCTGCCGGCCTATGCAACTGAAGGAAAAGTGCTGGAGACACAGGCCAGTATCTAATACTGGCTCTGATTGCAAAGGCAGCTGCTCAGTTCATACAGCTGCAGGAAGAGTACTAGGTATCAAAGTAAGAGGAGAAATGGAAGATGAAATGGTTCAAGCTGTGTAATCATAATTCCCATAACTTATAAGAGATACTTTCACCCTTCATCTCTGATCCTTAGCTGCCCACTTGTGAAAAGGGGTAAATGTGGGATAAATATGCCTCTCTGCTCATAGGATTCTGAAAAACTAAATTCATGTGTGACTGTGAAGCACATTAACATAGTGATATCCTACCAATGCCACGAAGAAACAAGGAATTCTATCTTCTTTGCAAACTATTCAAGGCATGACATAGCTGTTCATTACATAAATACCATTCCTTCTATGCATTAAACAATATTAGGGACTTAGAAAAATTTAAGATGAAAATGAACCACTCAGTTCCTGAGCGCTGGCCAGATTTTGAAAACAGCTATAGGGATCTCTTTGGTATTTTGTCGAGCATGTTTGTGCATGAGAAAGAAGTGCATAACACATACAAATTAGAGAAACATGCCCTGCTTGCCTGCTCTGACTCAGTGGGCATATGTAGCAGTCTGTATTCACTGCATAAAATAAATACTGTATGCAGCTCATACTGCTTCAGGAAAAAGCAATATCCATCAATATTCTGCAGCTGACAACAAACATTGAACAAGCTATATTCTCAGACTGGTACAGAAATTGCATGTGATTGCTAGCACAAGGGGCTTTCTGATCCTGTTCCTTGTTGTAAGGGCAACTACAGCACCAGCAGAACTGACCAGACCGTTTCAGTTGGAAACAGGGAAGAAAGGACACAGAACCGGAAAATAGATGGAGGTGTCTCAGAAGCACAGGATCTACGCTGAAGTGGACTTCAGTATATGAGGCACAAGGGCAGGAGCAAACACAGAAGAATAATCAGAAGCAGAGGGAAATCTAAGGGCAGAAGATGGCATAAAGACTAGTACAGCACAGGTTCTTCCAGTTGTGCCACCTCTTAACTTTGGGTCTCATTTGCAGAGTGAGACCAAGGGGATGCTCCTTGGTTAGAAAGCTCTGATTCAGGCATAGAGAACCTCCAGTAACTCTGTTAGAATAAGCACCGAGCTGGCACAACTGGTAGGTTTCTGTGCAGTCAGGTACCTCTGACCAGGCCTACAGTGTAATCTATAATACCAACACCATGTCTACCCCTGGTCACCAGAACATCTCAGACTCCATTTAGCTTAAGCTGAGATGACCCACCTTCCTGTAATTGTTGCTTCATTTCTCAAAAAATGTCCAGGAAACCACATGGGAATTGCCATCTCTATTGTCAACTAGTCATACACAATTAGTGGCTGGGTAATGGTATAAATGCAACATAACAGTTAGCAGGGCTGCTGGCAGAATACAGTAACAGCCAATACCTGTACACTGACTTACTACAAACTGTGCTTTTCAAATGTTCCCCTAAGAAATACCTGATACACAGTGGAAACAGCCTACCTTCAAATCATCAGAAATATTTCATATCCCATTGGTTACACCACACAGTGCTATTAAGAAAATAAATAAATTGATCAAGAGGATATTAGATAAAAAAAGTCCTATGCTTTTTTTTGTTCATATTATTAAAGACAAGCAGGAAAAAAATATAAAGAAAATGAAACCTCACAGTATTACTAACTACCTCACCTCAATTTTTCTAGGGTTTTGGTGAAGTTTAAAGGTCATATACTGAAAACAGCACACTAAGAAAATGAAAAAAGTTTCTTTACAGATACTTTGTGTCCCAGCCTCAGTCACCCGTAAAACATTCTTCCTCAGCTTTACTGGAAAGTCACTATGAATGAGTGAGCATTGTAGGCTGCTGCTATAGCACCTCAAGTCCTCTTGTTCATCTGCTCAAAGGAGTCTCCTCAGGTCACGTCCCACGAGGTGATGGGTTTCCCCTCAGTGCTGACAACACAGTATAATACCTCAGTCCTTGCTGAAAGATGTCATATTTCAGAGGAAGCATTCATATTCACTTGCCTACAACATGCTCAAGAATACTGTTACTGCAGAAAACCTGGTACTAACATAAACATTAATAGCTGTATACAGGACATTAGGGAGAAGATGACCATGTTCACAAGCAATGACTGTCCAAATACAGTGCAATTCATTTCACTGAAAAGCCCTCCCCATCAAAATCTCATGAGCAGTAGAAACCAGGGAAAACTATCACATGGCAAAACCAGCACAAGGCTCCACCAAAGAAGCTCAGATGGGCTTTTGTGGTTTCAATATCCTCCATCCATATTTTTTCTTTCCCACAAACTGAAGATATAACTATATATATATTGGAAAAATGTACATTTAAATTATTGATACCTTTATGCATGCCTGCAATGCACTGTTTTAACACCAAATAAATTTTTGGTATCAAATTGAGTGAAGTTACGAGGACAGCTCTTCATTGTGCTGCTGGCTGTGTTTTCGTGTTTCAGAACTGAAGCACACAGTAAACAAACCACTCACACTTCTCATTATAGGCCCAATTATGCATAAAACTGTGGCTGATAATTAGTGTTTCCTACCCAATTCCCTGTCATTTGCACAACACATCTAATGAAAGAGAAGGCATCAGTGTGTGACATGCCATGTGTTCATCAATACCCTACATAGAAAGGTAAAATTACTTCACTACCAATAATGTTATCTTCCACTGCTCTATTAGTCAAGAACTCCTTTGCTCTCTCTCTCTCACAAATGAAAGATTCTTGTAAGTTCTCCCCAGTATGGGAATGACATTTCCCCCTTTCTGGGATATGTCTGTTGCATTGAATGCTAAAGTACACTGAAATAATAACTGAGGAAATCAAGCAAAAGCTTTCAAAGTATCTCCAAAGCCAAATATTTAGAGCAGAAGAGGAATGGCAAACTATGCAAGCTAGAAGTTAACATCAACAGTGGCAGCAGGTTGAGGGAGGTGATTCTGCCCCTCCATTCCACTTTGCTGAGACCTCACCTGGAATGCTGCGTCCAGTTCTGAGGTCCCCAGCACAGCAGATATGGACCTGTCAGACCAGGTTAGGGAAGGACAATGAAAATGATCAGGGGGCTGGAACGCTTCTCCTACAAAGAAAGGCTCTGAAAGTTGGGGCTGTTCAGCCTGGAGAAGAGAAGGCTCTGAGGCAGACCTCACTACAGCTTTCAGCATATAAAGGGGGCTTATTGGAAAGATAAGGACAGAATTTTCACCAAATCTGTAGTGACAAGAAAAGGGCCAAAGGTTTTAAACTGAAAGAGAGTAGGTTTAGGTTGAACAAAAGGAAGAAACTTTTTAAGATAAGGGTGGTGAAGCACTGGAACAGGTTGTTGTTATAGTTCTAGAATTTGTCAGAATTTTTTCTTTCCCTACCAACATGGACTTCGGGAGCTGACACCCTCCTCGACAAAGACCCGGCTAATGATCCGAATTCCAACCTGATGGCTGGGAGGAGAGTTCTTTTGTTTGTTTTGGAGTTGTTGTTTTTTTTCCCACTCATGGCTTCAGCAGCTATTTTTGGGTAAGGAAGCACCTCGGAGGGACTCCTGCGGTTTTGGCTTCTTCCCTGCATCCTGCTCCTAGCCCGGTGTGCCCTGCGCTCCAGAGGGACAGACAGTCTTTCATCGCTTTGGAGTCACAATTTTCCTGAGGCACCGACAGCACCGACTTGGGAACCCCAGCCCCACTCTGCCCATCGCCAGGCCAGCGCCTTTCGGACTGAGAACAAAGGAGGACACGCTGCCTACGGGAGAGGTTTCACTCCGTCCCTTCAGAGACTCATTTCTTTAGAGGTTTTGGTTACAGAGTTATTTATTCTATTCTGGTGTTTTGGATATATATATATATACTTAGTAGTTAAGAACTGTTATCTTTTCTTCTACACATTTTCCAAATTAAAATTTTGTTTTAAATTTAAAAGAGGCATGCTCAATTTGAGAAAGGAATTCTAAATTGTTTTAGTTTACTCTAAACTAAGACAGTTGTCCAGAAAAGTTGTGGATCAAAGACCAGGCTGGATGGCGCTTTGAGCATCCTGGTCTAGTGGAAGGTGTCCCTGTGCATGGCAGAGGAGTTGGAACAAGATCTTTCATGTCTCTTCCAACCCAAACCATTCTGTGATTCCATGATTCTCCTAACTGAAGACCAGATTCCTACTATGACAGTCAACACACACCAGTTCTATGAAAACGATCATTTCCCTCACTCATTCAAAACACCAGGGAAGGATAAAGAGATTTTTAGCACATTTTAGGGTTTTCTCCAGTTTAGTCATGTTTAGAGAAAGAATGGCTAGAATATCCTGCTGTTAGGTACTTTCCTACTCTCCTAAAACCTCTCTATTTGGCCACCATCACACAGGTAGCAGAGTACCACATCTACAGTTACAGGGGTACAACAGGAAGAGCGGCTGATGTAGAACTGGAAGATATACAGGATAGGGAAGAAATAAGAACAAAACTCTTCTGCCTATCTCTGAAACGACAGCTGTCAGCAGAATTCACAGCCCTGGGTAGCAAAATCTCACATAAATACTCCCAGATGCATTGCAGAGACAGGCAAACTCCCAACAGCCAAGTACACAAGCAACATGCACTCTGTGGAGAAGATAACAGTCTTAAGCTGCTACTCCTCTATTCACAGCATAATTACTACGCTGCTATTCATACAACCCGTTTTTGTTGCAGTCTACAAGTGGCAACTCCAATCTGTACACAGGTTGGGAGAACAATTTCTCAAAAGGAGTTCAACAGTCTTATTTAGTTTTTACTTCTCTGAAAACAAACATTTAATAGGAACCTTTCCCTATGAACAAGTCTTAAATAGAAAAAGCCCACTAAACAATTACAATAGACAATGGGTTTATAGCAAAATCTGGTTTTAAAAAAGACATGCAATTCTCCATACATGTGTATCCAAAACATAAGAAAACACCTGTTTACAGGACCATATGCAGCATTTCTATCTTAGCATTCATAAATATTTGTTATATTTGTTAAAACAACGAGCAATGTTTAGCTCTAGCAATTGGCTGAGGTAGACAATGATATAATTACATACTATTATGTAATATGTTACGTGTATTAACCCCCCCAGCTTATTCTTAGAAATCTTAAGTAAGGAAAAAAGCATTTAAACAGCAAGAAGGAAGGCAGTGTTGAGTTCTTCTCACTGTAAAGTAGAGGAGAAGAATCCTGCTGACACCCTCCATTACATCACAGTTCTGCAAATTGGCAGAAGCAGAGGTAGATGCTTCACTAGCTCCAAGCTGCTCTGCAATCTGACTGCCAGAAAACAGATGTTGAGAAGCCATAGCAACATTTATGCCATTTATCAGAAGAGTCCTTTGCAATTATAAAATTTCAGCTAGGAATAGTAACATCTCCTGGTTAAAACACAGAAATTATAAATTCAGTTACTTCCTACTCCTGCCAAAAAAGTCCATGACCATCTTACCATTTCCATGCTGTAGTTTTTTTCATGAAACAAGAGTAATAGTTTATTATAGCAGTGGATGTTGAAAAACATATTTCCTTAATATTTACAACATTCCTCTTAAGTCAGAGACAGAAATTAGTAATTTGATATGAAAATTCATACAGAGACACATCTTACTGACAGTTATTTGCATAAATTAGGATATGCAATAGGCTGTTTCCCCTACAGTGTCATTAACCGCTCATATGAGCCTAAGATCATAAATAAGACTAGGCATTTTCTTTTGGGTATGCACAAAACAGGCAAGGTGATATAATTCCTACCCCAAAAAGCCTACAAACTTATTTTTAATGAAAAACTGAGCCTAAAATAGCAGGAAGGAGGGATGAGTAAAGATGAAAACCAGGCCAGGATGTTACTCAGGACATATTTGAAAAAGCACAGATCATGTTAACTCAGAACAATTTTAAACTAAGTAAATATGGACTGAGGTTCAGAGGCATTATCCACACCACGAAGAGGTACAATTAAAATAGTAGGAAAAAAATTTGAAGACCAATAGTAAAAGAAAGGAAGGAAAAATTAAAAGATAAGGATTAAAAAAACTCTGCAATCTGTTCCACAGTCAGGGTAGTTGGGCATATGTCTTTAGGGTTCCTATGAATGTGTATCCATGTATATCTGTACTGCAGTCATTGCTGGTCTATTCAACCTAAATATTCAGCAACTCACTCCACAGGCCAGTGAGCTCTCCCTAGCCCCCTTTCCTTAGCTTACTTGCTGGTGGGAAAATGCCCTTGGACAGGAGCACTGCTCTCAGGGTGTTTGGCCAAGTGGAAGCAGTGGCTGCAGGTTGTATCTTGTACCTGGCCGTAAAACCTGGTGGGTGCTGCCACGTTTCATCCCCTGTATCCCTGCTCCCAACACAAGCCAAGCAGCTAAACTTTTAAGCAAGTGAAAAGGCTTTTAACCTTCAAATGCAGTTTGATTTCTTACAGAAAGTTTACAAAGGAGGGGATGCTGATCCAGTTCATGCAGTTTTAAAAGCTATTTGGAAAAGAGCTGGGTTTTCAGGAAGTATTTCAGGGTGTGATGGAGTCACGATTTACAGAGAGACACTGCCAGTCCCAGGGGAAAGCAGGAGAGATCCAATGCTTTTATCTACAACAAACTTGCTCAATTTGGCTTGTGCTCACAGTGCGCTGGCAAGGGGGGCTGGCTCTCCTCGCACAACGGCACTTGTGTCTTCCCAAGGCTCCTCAAGTTCCCACCAAGTTCTTACTCCACGGGAGAGAACAGCAGCACACTTGTTTGCTTCAACATACTTTTTCATTAGAGAAGAAATGTTGGTTTCAAGGGACATTTCAAAAATAATTATGTACAACGAAAGAATCCCTTCAGTCTGGGATTACTACCTATGAAAACTTTAAATTTTACTTCCACATGCCAAAACACAGACCATGCAGAATACAGTAATACCAGATACAACGCTTAGATTACAAATCAAAATCCAAAATCAAAACTATGTCTGTGAAAAAAGCACCGCATTCCCTTTTATCCTGAATAAGTTGAAATCTAATAAATAAAGTACTAAAACACACAAATGCAAATTAGGAATCAAAATGTTAAGCCTATATAAAAAATTTTTCGTAAGATTTTGGATGCCATCCTTCACCAGCCTCCCTACTATAACTTTTTCAATTCTAACATATGCTTGTGCCTTTGCTTGAGATAATTTTTGATAGCAGGCAAACTAATTAAACATTCTTCAGAAGCCACAGGGCTGAAGTCACTGTGCGGTGACTAAACACTGCAGCTGTCAGGAGACGCAAAGTGGGTTCCCATCCTAATCCTGCACTGACCTCGGAGCCGAGCCTGAGAACCTGTCAGAAAGGTGCTCTCACAGCACAAGACAGCGAGCAGCAGCTGCTTATGCTCAGCAGGCTGCAGCCAGTCCTGTTTTCCCTTCCCTTTTTTTTTTTTCTTTTTTTTTTCTCTTTGTATTTTTTTACTGTCACTCTGGATACACACTCCACAGCACTCGTGTATGCACATCTCAACTCCTGGTGAGAAGGAGCTGCCGGTGAACTCAGTTTTTGACATGCTCAAGCCCAGACTGAGATGAAACCCAATGTCCTCTAGTCAAACTGCAGGCAGAAAACCTGCACCCACCTTGTGTGTGGGACAAGAAGCATGAAAGATGTATTCAAAGGTATTTCCAAATTCAATTAAATGCAGGTATTTGAAAATGTTAATTCTTTTAGGCAATTAATGATAGTATTAAGCTTTTTTCCCTTGAAAATTAGTTTGAAAAGTATATCAATAATACATGCAAAAGGGAAAAAGAGCTTCTTTAATCAAACTAAATTAGTTGCTAAAGCATAAACATGTGGTAGAATAACTCACATATCTTTAATTTGAAGGTGTGATTTTTTTTTTTAAATGCAAGGTAGAAGGCAGAGAGAAAGCAATTTTTTTAAAATATTTTAACTGAGATGCAATGCAGATATAGTATTAACTCATAGTGAAAAACCTGACAAATAATAGACCCAAAAGAGATGAAAAACCTGAATAATGCCTTTGAATTAGACATTCATTCAAACAAACAAACCTCAGTGATTCAGCTTGGTATGGTCTGTCCACAAAGGCTTAAATTACTAAGTTCACTTGAGGACAGCTGTGTTCTTCCTGAAGATCAATAAAGGAGGTGGCTTATCAGTGGTGACAATACTCTCATCATCAGGCATTTATCCTAGTTTCCTCTTCATGGCACCTTAGAGCAGTTTAATTTTCTAAAATAAACAAGCATGCAAAAGTGATGACTGTTTATGGAAAGCTAATTCTGAAAGCAAGAGACTGAAAAAGGACACTTTTTTGCAGGAGTTACTAAAATACAATTTAAAGAATTACTCAGCACAGCCTCATCAATTTTGCTTCCACATCACTGCAGGGTCTAGTTCTTGTCACAGGTATCCAAAATCTTCCACCACTAATTAAACAACTCATCAGATTTCCTCCAGCTCAATCATAGAATCTTAGAAAGATTTGGGTTGCAAGTGACCTGAAAGGTCATCTAGTTCTAACCCCTCTGCCATGGGCAGGGACACCTTCCACTAGACCAGGTTGCTCAAAGCCCCATCCAGACGGGCCTTAAACACACCCAGGGATGGGGCACCCACAACTTCTCTGGACAAGTTGTTCCAGTGCCTCACGACCCTCATAGGAAAGAATTTCTTCCTAATACCCAATGTAAATCTACCGCCCTTGAGCTTAAAGCCACTCCCCTGGTCCTATCAATCCCCTTGTAAAAAGTCTCTCTACAGACTTCTTGTAGCCCCCTTTAAGTACTGGAAGGTTCTTTAAGGTCTCTTTGGAGCCTTCTCTTCTCCAAACTGAAAAATCCCAACTCCTTCAGCCTATCTTCACAGCAGAAGTACTCCACTCCTCTGATCGTATTTATGGCCGTCCTCTGGACCCACTCCAACAGGTCCATGAAACTTTGAATACATAAGGAAATACTGAACAAGCCTAAAGGGTCTTCAATCCAACTTTAGAAAATCTGACCTATGTATCTCCTGGTTTTGTATCAGTGGGGCATTTTCTGACTGGAAGACTCAATGTTGGTTTCAATGAAGAAAAACTTAATTACAGATAGCAAAGTCCCAATTGCACTGAGGTCTCACATAAAACTTGTGATATCCAAGACCAAGATATAGAAAAAAATGTCAGGTTACGATTGATACTGGTCTGAGCTCTGAAACAAATATGTCTTACACTTGCCAAGCAGGGTTACTGCCTTTTTTCTGAACTCATTTTCAGACACTGCTTTCTTATTGTTTCTCAAAGGTACAGGACAAATGTAACTTAGATGACAAAACAGTGAGACCTCCTCTGAGTGCTGGGAATTGAGGAGAGAACTCGAATTCCACCAACTCCTGTGAACAGTATTTTCCTGCTAATTTCTGGGACCTCATCAAGCCACCCAAAGACTCACTTTACCAACTGCCAGGAGAATACGAGAAAGGTGAGTAACAGGCACTTGGCAACAGCACCATCACTCCTCCAGGCATCAAGGCATCCTTGAGAAAACAACTGAAGTTATTAAGCAAAACAGGTTACCAGGAACTCACCAAATCTCTCCTTTGTTCAACACACTGATTTATGAAACATAGCATTGTATTAGAAGATATTTATCCCTTGGACTTAGAGGTACTTTAAGACCCAGGGCTTTACTATATGTATGAGAGATATTCTAGTGGCCAGATTTTCACTATTTAAACGTAATCCTGACACTGAAGCACATGGAATTATTTATTCCCAAATCAAAACTTAAGTCTTCAAGATACAGGCTCTGCAAAGAGTGCCTGCCTGCATGAGAACCATCCCATGGTACACCTCTGTTCTTCAATGCAAGCTGCATTCCTTCAGCTGGGGCTCCTTCTAGAAAGCTACCTTACCAAATGAGATATGAATTAAACTCTGTAAAAAACAAAATTCCATATGAAACTTTACCCCTGAGAAAAAGAAAAAGAAACGAGCAGATTGCATGTGACAGGTGTTAGCTATGCCTCTCATGGTATTACTGGAATGTGCACACGTACATGGCAAAGGATGCAGGACATGGGACCTAATAAAATAAAACTCCACCAACCCTAATCTACAGAAGGATGTGGGCAAAACTTTACTTTTATACTTCAAAGTGCAGTTGGTATCATTATCCCATCATACTTAACTAATACTTAAAGTGACCAAAACCTTAAGGGTTTATGAACTATGAGCAGCAGAGCCTGGGTGCACTGACTATGCTATGTGAGAGGTTTTAGGTTTGATAACATGAGTGTGCACAGATGAGCTCTTTTAAATAAAAAGTTTTTCTTGCCATAAGTGAGAGTCCTGAGTAAGTACACAGACGGTTTGTTTCCAACCAGAGATTTTTAACAGCTTCATTATTAGCTGAATTAAAAGATGTTTTTCTCATGAATCAAAATTTTTACTATAAAAATGTATCTTTTTATTTTCTTAAAGGTTACCTGATTTATTAATAAGAATATTGTAGAAAAAAATAATATTTTTGTCAGTACACATCACATAGTTTACTACATAATTAATACTTTCTGCTATGATTAAAGTTGGCTATAAAGCAACCTTCTGCAAAATGGCTAAAAGTGGTACTTTCAAATCAAGAGGAGTACTAGAATAGGAGATATGCTGCTAGGGAAATAACTGATTGATAAAATGGGGTATTTACTATATTGCCAGCTGCACCAGGTATTTGCCTCTGAGACAGGCTGTACCACTACTCAGAACTACAATCATTTGCCAGTGTACTCCTGAAATATGCCAACTTCACACCCAGGTAAAACAAAAGCATTCTTACGAGCAGCACTTCTGTGATCATATCCTTCTATCAGCTGCAGGATGCAGGAAGCTAAAATAAACTATTCACAGAGAAGCTGGGCATGCTGCTAGATTGCATGTTACATGCATTAGCTGTCAATTTGTCCTCAGAAAGTTCTGAGTAAATTTAATATCCTAAGGGGGAAAATAACTGACTTGGGGGGGATACACACAGCATCTGGGGTGGATCTTTTCAGAATTAAACCTCCTCAAACTTCATTTTCTATTCACAGTATTGAATGGTTAATTATATTTTAACTGTCTTCCTCATCAAACAATAGGAATTCCGTATTTCATATTCACATAGAAACAGAGCAGCGTTCTTGCCCTCCATCTGCTGGTTCTGCAGCAGCAATTGACCATAACTTCCAGAATACTCTCACTGCAGATAAGCCCGCAAGGAAGAACAAGGAACAAGACACAAAGGCTTTATCCTATATCCCTTAATATTAATACTAATATTTGATGAAGCTGTGTCTGTAATGGAATGAAAGCAGACATAACAGAACCAGAAATAATCCTGGAACTAATCAGACAGAAAATATCAAGGTGATGACCTGGGCTTTATGACTTCAAAGAATTTATTACTTTAATCATACTCATTTCTTCGGAGTAAATTTACTCCAGACTGGATATCTGTTAAGAATGTTATTTATTTTTATTTACTAAATCATAATTCTGATTATCCTTGATTTTTATTACTGATACAACATTACTGACCTCACAGTTTATGATATGCTATATTCTAGAGTCCTTCTACTTGATCCAAGTGTTAATTTAGCAGTTACATTCAAAATAATCTCACACAGGGAGCCCACCATGATAGCTGGTATCCAGTCTCTTACTGACAGTTTCTAATAAGCAGTACACTAAGTTCTTTTAAAAAGCCAGTAACAAATTAAAAGTTGCAGATATATATTTGCACTCTTGCATGTCCATGAGAGACAGACATACTCCAGTACACATGCCAGTGCAGAGCAGAGCTTTAGAAGATGGACTCATGGACAGGTTGGGCTAAAGTGGCAGCCAGTGGTTAAACAGGGTGGTTTCACTTATCCAACAACCTTTGATGTGCTGCATGATCAAATTTCCAGTGGAGTCAACACAACTACTCCAAAGAAACTGCTTCTCTGGCTTTCCTACTCCTGTATCACACAACACTGCTCAAACTGTGAATAAGAATGGCCCAGGTGCCAAGGAAAAGGTTACTTTTAAAAGCACATTGGCAATGTCTGCCAGCATCCCATTTATGTTTTTGCATATCTCATTTCCCACTCACTGGATTTGCCTCAAAGCTCATTTTGCTCTTTCCGTAGCACAGGGTACTGGTTACCTTGTAATACTAGCACAGTCTGTCCAGATGGTGTTCCAAGGTCCACTCCAGCTTCTACACGGGAAGGAGAGGCAGTCATTAGATGCCCTCTTGCCTCTTTTTTCAGTGGGAAAACTAAGCAACTGTGTAACTGGGATTAGATGGTTTGGTGCGAGGCTGAAACAACAGATCTGTATCACTTCAAAACAGTTTACTTGAAATTGCAAAGGGTTTTAGAGGGTCTCTTCCAAGGAGATCATAAAAAAATCTACCGCACACAGAACACCACACTAAGCTGTCACTGAACAAGAAAGATAACCTTCACATCAACAAATGGGAAAGACATAAATAAAATCAGGACTAAAGTGGTTCATTTGCTCAATAAACGGAAATCATCAGTTAAGTGCCACCAGAATGTAATATTTCAATCTGTATACAAAGTCTCCCCTTAAAATCTGTAAGAAGGTTATACTATCTACATTAATAAAAATAACGCTAGTCTCAAAGAGCTACATCAGCACCTCACAAAGTAGTGGGAATGGGATATGAAGTGAAAAATGAAATTCACCACGGGTAAGTGTGAAGCAGTGCACATTGAGGGAAAAATATCCAGATTTCACATACACATTAAACTACTTTCTACTGATCAAGAAGAAGATTGTGGGCTTACAAAACATGATTTTAAAGAAAATATCTGCCTCAGACTCTGCTGCAGTCAAAAACCAAATCGAGCATTTGCTTTTACCTATGGAAAAGAAAACAAAACCAAAAACATTTTATGCTGCTGCACAAATGGCCTTTAAAAATGCCCCTTTTATTAATCCTCTCTCCTGTAAAAGAATCTAGTTAAACTTCTAAGTATGTAGAAAACAGTGGAAAAAATATCTGGGACTGTTCGGCCTCAAACAAAAGGACTGAACGGTGTGACTAGTACCCCCTGACCCTGACCCCTGGTAAACCTCAAGTTTGTGTGACAGACAGGAATGCACTGAGTCTTGAGTCATAGAAAGTACCAAGTGAGTAAAATGGCTCATTGTTGCTTCTAATGCAGGAATAAGTGGGCATTAAATAAAAGTGGAATGATAAGGTAAGAAAAAATTTCATTTATCACACAGGGTGTGATACTCTGTCATAAGTTATTACAGGTGCTGAAACAGCTGACCGAAGTTCAAGGAGGATTTTACTGGGGCAGGGGAGATCAGTGAAGGGCTATTAACCACAAAGACACTGTCTCTTGTTCTGGAAGCCCCTCCAGCCACAAGGAGATGGAAGCCAAACAAAACCACCGCTCTGTTATTGCCCTGTCCATAAACCTTCCCCAGGCAGTGGCTATGGCTGGAGACTGGACACTGCAAGAGGTACTGCTGTCTTACCCAAAATAGCTGTTTTCACATTCTTGTTTCTGCCACAAGAAGTCACAGGCACCCACAATGAGAGGCTCTGGGGGTAGGCAATCAGCTCCCAGGCAGAATGGAGAGATGCAGATGCAACAGCTCAGCTGGGAAGTCCTTCCTTTCCTCTCAATTCTGTGTTCTGCATCCATTCAAAACACCTTAAAAACCTCAATTATTTTCAAATAGCCCCAGACATGAGTTAAATAGCTGTGATTAAAGGGAAGAAAAGTCTTTAAAAGTTACCCTTATACTTCAACCAAAACATTCAAAGACAGGAACCTCATCACTTACCTGGAAGAAAAACTTAGTCACTGAAAAATAACACAGATGCCATGGAAACTTTCTGTTGTTCAAACAAAAATGAAAAAGGTTCTAAAAATCACTGGTATAAAAATACTGATGTAAAAATTAAGTCTGAATCTAAACCAAAGGTAATTCACCAAAAAGTTTTCTTCTCACCAGGAATGCCACCTTCCTTTAACTGGTTTAATTTTTTTAAACAATTTAAATTTTTTGTACTTGTACAGCCTCTTTCATTTGCAGTAATAAAAACCTAAAGAAGTGACTGAAAAATGTGTGCTGAATGAACTGTTATTCCTTTCATGTATTCATACTTATTAAAATGCACATAACTGACCCAGCACTTGTTTTAACATGATTTAACCAAAACCAAGAGATCCTACATTGAAAATGTACATTTTCCATGGCTGAATAGGTGTAGATAAGAGCTTTTCCACAGCTAACCCTTTACTTTGAAGGAAACCCTCAATAACATACTTTATTCACTGAAATCTCATTGTGCCTGACTTTCATCAGACATGGCAGAAGGTCTCACACAGTATTAGTGCTCCAATAAACTAAAACCACACTCACAGAGCAGCCTGAAAGGCCACAAGTGTCTTTTGACCAGTGACTATCTGTCCTGATGGCATGATAACACAGATACACTGTGACAAAGGCGGCTAGGGGGCTATTCCCAACTAAACAAAGGCAGGCCAAAGCCACCTTCCCAACCCATTTTACAACGCCTGAGGATTTGTTCTTGGCCTAAGAAATTCTCTTGACAAAAGGAAAGACTCACTGGTTTCTCAGACAACCAGAGACAGAAAGGAAGGATGGAGAATTATGAATCACTGACATGAGAAGGGTGAAAAAAGTCATCATGGATCAAAATAATAACATTGATCAAAAATGCCCCTTTATATTTATCTAGAAATTTATTCCTTATTACTTTTTTGGGGGGGGGGAGGAGAAGTGGACACACATGACTTTGTTTCATCACACATAGCTTCATAACTACAGTAACATCAAAGTTTTACTCTGCAGAATCACTGCCCACCATTTGATCCCCATCTCTGCGTACGTCCCATACTTTGTAACTGTACCTTCTGATTGCTAATTTTTTTTTGCAGACCCCTTCGCCAACTAGTCAACTTACTTTTGAAACCTAAAGCCCCATTACAATTTAAAGGAATCTGAAACTGGATTAGCAGCCTCTCTCAGCTGGGCATCACCTACACATTAGCACACTCAGTATTCCATCACCCTGAGCAATAATGAAAATATAGGTAGGTACCATCAACCCAAAGCAGTGTCCTGTGGAAGGAAACTCAATGGATCTTTTCATTCAGACCATGAGCTATACACTGACCACAGTGCACTATGGTTTTAAAATGAGTTTTGTATGTATTGTATAGCTCCTTCCTTCCTAATTTGCTATCAGAAGGCCACTGTGATGATGTCAAGCTTCTGACTTGCACTGTTTCCCTTCTGTCTGCAAAACATGTTGACAATAAACAATGAAAGTATGAGTGAAAATACATACTATATACTTAATTTTCAAATAATTTAGTCATGGAATTTTTCACTGTAAATATTCATTATACATTCCAATATGTATTTTCTCATGAGAGATCTATATTGACCCTCAGCAGTTCTCTCATAAAACAACTCGGACAACTAGGTCAAACAATTATTTTTACAAGACCTGCTACATTCCTTAGAATAAACAAACACACAGGAAACAGTTTACAGAGATATAATTTAAGTATGGACTTTGCTCTTCTATTTCCACTTAAAACAATTGCACAAACATTGGAAAAAGCAGGCCAAATCATTGACTATCCAAATATTTCTCCTAGAAAACATATACAGAAAATGTAAACACACAACTTCTGCATTAAAATTAATTTGAAAGTAGCTGCATGTACCCAAGACCAATCTGGGCAGAAGAAAACACATTCATGCCCAACAACGCTGTCAGAAGGAATAACTCACATCTTCACTAGGCAGGGAAGAGACACTTCAACTATACGTGGCATACAACTCAGTACCCACGCAAGAAGAGTTGGCCATTTCAGAGACATAATGCAGATAGATAAATACAAGAAGCTTAGTTCCTTAAACTCCAATCAGGTGCACACACTAGGAAACTTTTCACAGAACCCAGAATTCTTTACTATCTGTGCTTGCTATGAATTAAAGAAGATCACTGCTACGAGAACAACTCCTTTTTTTGGTTTGCAGGTGGACTATCACTGCTACAAGGTTCTGACGGGTTCCTCTGAAGTCATGCCTAATCACAGGCAAAATGTCAAACTTGTGAGCAGAAACCATAGAACAGGAGACAGTCGTTACCATTATCATCTTACTCCAAGTGGCTTTTACCAGAACAAACTGCAGATCAGATTCACAGCTGATTTTTTAGGTTTATCTCTATTAAACAAAATCTTCTACTCCAGATCCATAATGGTACCCACCAGTCTGACACACACATAGCCAACACAAGACTTGCCACTTTGCTGTCACTCAATAGGCAAGACGAGAGTTGGAGAGCAAAAAAAAGCTCCAGTGAGGTGTTAAAGTAACAGATTATTGTTATGCACACAACTGGCATAGATTAAGCAACCATTCGGTGACCAACTAATTAGCAGTACTTGCACTCTGCTGTGACCTGCAAGCCTCCTCTGATGTGATGTTCTATGTAATGCAGAGTTCCAGCGAAGTGAAGAGTGTCTACCTGGAGATTTAAAGATATACCCAAGTGTGGTTTTGATTCGATCTTGTTTTTTATTGTTAAATATTAATACCAGTAGCAACTATTTTTGGCACTGTGGTTTTGTATAGTCAGACTGCTATGCATTATTGATTTTGTTGTACCTAAAAGGAGGTAACTTTCAGGCCTTCACAGACTTGATTTAGGTGTTTCATTTCCACTGACATTCCATGAGAGACAGAAGAGCTCAACTACGGTTGGTACCTCTGGAAACTCCCTCAAACTTACTACACATTTTTCTTCTCTTCAAATATAGGTATGGGACATTTGAACATTTGCACAGATCCCAAGATGCAGTTTTACAAATTCTGGGGTTTTTTTAAATTGTAGAAATTTTACAGACACCAGCTAGAGAAGTACCTCTCTGAATATGTGCCTCTATAGACACAATGTTATCACCTCAATTTAATCCCTAGTCTGTATCTCTGTATTTCTCATTGTAAGATCCAGCAACCTAGTCCTGAAATTATAAGTAGTTTCATTATTTCATTTTTAAATAACAGGTTTGGTGTTTTTTTTTCTATTTAATCTGTATCATCCATCCTATGACAATATAGGATTAACTGGGCGAGTTGATATTTTATTTTTCCCACCAGGACTGTGAATAGGCCATAACCTTGGGAAAGAAGTATCTATTACTAATTCTTCCATCAAACTAGCCTCATTCTTCAAAAACATGCAGTAATTCCCAATCTGAAAAGCATCACTAGAGGTCATAAATGTTTTAAGATCTTCTCAGCCTGAAACTTCAAATTCTCCCATTTTCCTATTTTAAGGCAAGTATTGCCTTCATTCTCTACAATGTGCAAAACAAGATTTGCCCTGCAGTTTTAACTCTCCTTTCCTTCAACTGCGGGCCACTATGTGCAGCCAGTTGCCGCAAAGCTACTTTCATTGACAAGCATCTCCCCCCTTGCCATATTCCCACATCCTTTCTTTTAAAGTCTACAATGGTGAAGCTGGATGGGAAAATGCTTGGCTGCTTTGTTTCAGGTCTGAGCAGCATCTTGCTTTCCCACAACAGGTAGGCACAGGCAGAGTGCGCTGCTGAATGCAGGAGACCTCGCCAGAGGATCAAACCACTAGTTACTGCTGCCGTCTTGGGCACTGCGTATTTTCTACTGCCCATGGCTCTTTGCCAAGTCCTAATTAAGACACTTCAGCATGTCAGGGAGTTAACCCTCTACCGGACATACCTTCTCCAGAAGCACCAAGGTATAAGCATATTCTCTCTAAACACACCCGAGCAGCTCTCCCATTACTGGTCCTGTGTGACCTTCAAGCCCTTCATGTTTTTACCTCACCAGTACTATAAACAAAGATGAATTAAAGAGATAGCTGGCACTATGAATTTTAGCAGGATTTCTAAAAGTGAATAAGCATTCCTCCTCCATGAATTTGGTGTGCATTGCCACATCTACTTTCTTTCAAAGAAAAATATCTCGATTTGTCAAAGAGCAGAAGTTCCTTTAAAAAAATAAAGCAAGAATAGGCTGTTGAAAATTCTTTGCTCTACAAATAGTTTTTGTTTTATTCTTGAAGGCTGCAGAGCAACAATGCTATAAGGTAAACGAGGAATTCTGAAGCACCCAGAGTTCCATTTCTATTTGACAAGAGATCAAACACAAACGCAACATTCGCTGACCTATCAATACTATCTATTGGTCTCACGCAAAGAACAACCACCACTGAACTGAATGAGGGGAAGCTGTGACAATAGTCAGAGGGGGTAAAAGGAAGTCCATGTTGAGGCTGTTTACATCAATTGTAATCTATATTTTCTTGTTCAAAACCCCTGTTTAGACACTGCATCCTGTCTGTACACGGAAATCTTCCCTAATGCAAAGCAATATAAATCACAATGTGACTGAGAGACAAACTAAGTTAATTTCATTCTAGCAACCGGGGAGGAAAATAATCTTAACTTGAATATGAGAAATGTCTGCATGCAATAAAACCAACAGGAAAAAGCAAACTTTTATAGAGTTAAAAAACCAGAAAATATAGTTGACCAGCCAGTTGTCCTCATATTGCAGAGTACAACAAGACATTTGTAATGGAGCCCTTGATTACTTCAGGGCAACAAAAATCTGAATTTTACAGAGTCTAAACAAGGTAATTTGTATGCCAATCCCACTTCTTTGTTCTTACTGTGCATTTCTCCCAATGTCATGAGCTGTCTTCCAAAGCCATTACTGATCTGATCTTGGTTGTGAAGTTGTCCTTTTTCGAAAGTAAATTCTTTGCTTTAGACAGTATGCTACTAACTAAAATATCCCATTGTCCCTATCGCTGTGTTTCTGTAAAGCAACACCTGAGTTCTTCATTTCAACACACCCAGAAACCAATATGTTATACGAATATGCTCTTAATGTTGTCTCAGTATTAGATGACAATGCACCTTTTGAAACTGAAATAAATGAGCTGCTTAGTGGGCTTAAGAATTTTTTTTTCAATTTAGTAAGAATAATTTCAAAGGTTTTGTGCTATTCCAGTTCTCTGCTGAGATAAATGCACTTTTAAAAACACAAAGATTTTTGTAAGGAAAAATGTTAACCTCCAGCTGGATAGACAGTTCACAGAACCACAAAGTCTTTCCCATAGGCTGTTTGAAAACAAATCCTATAACGAGCAGTGGTGACAGGAAGGCCTTCATCTGCAGGTATTACCCATTCCTATGCTTCACTGCCGCATTTTCTTTATAGCTGAAATCTGCAAACACTAGGTATTGGAAAAGGGCTGTCCCACTTGATGCTATTGGAACATTATTTCCAGTACTCAAAGGGCATACCCTCAAATATATTTTTAGAAAGGTTATTTAAGCTTCCGTAGAATTCTTTTGAACTTGCAAGGGCAACGTGTGCCAAGGAGACCGTTGTTTTTACACACAGGTTCATGATATCCTGGGGCCCTTTGTTGAAACAAGCCAACTAATTTATCTTAGAACCCTGTTTTCATTTTGACTCACACTTCATTTTCCTTCTAAGAAAGGTACATGAATTAAGCCCATTTAGATTATCGCTACATATGCATCATATCTAAATTGCATATATATGCATCGTATTTTGGACTGACTTTATCAGTAAGTATATCGGCTTCAGAAAGAATATTCCTGATTTCCTTTTCCAATGCATAGATACAAATGGATGAATAGTACTGTTGCATTGTGAATAGTCTCACATAAGCTAACTCATACCAAACAAAAATAGAAAAAAGAGATGTATTAACCTAATAACCTAATCCTTAACACAAACAAGTCTTTTTTTTAAAAATCAAGCAGAATTCTTTGTAAAAGGTATACTAAATTACTGCAAGTTTTTCAGGCAATACAATATGCTACTGTGAAAGATAAAGGAAAATGTTAGGCATTGATCGGAGATATATTGTTGTCCATTTAACAGTAAACATTTCAAGAACTACCATCTTAAAGAAAAAAAAGAAAAGAAAAAAAGAAAACCCCTCATTACTAATTTCAACTGAAATTCTTTATGGTTATCTGCTTTTCACTTCTGTAATCTACCACTGCTTCAAGGAAATTATTTAGATCACCGATGTAATTATGAATTTTTCATTCTGGGAGAACCTCCTGAGCCCTCACGGNTATTACACTCTCTTGGCAATTACAGCCCTCCCATAACCATGGAAGATTTTAGATATAGATAGATATATATATATATAGATATATATATATATAAAATACATATCCTTGCCATAACATGTAGCACCAACTCTTCCCATTGCATGACACTCCACCTCAGAGTAACTGACTCCTAAGGAGCAGCACTGGGATGCAAATGCAAGGAGAAGCAGCTAACCATTAATTCCTTCATGAGATCCCACACATCAGGGATTTATAAGCTGGCAGCATTCCCCTCCTGCCCTGCAGCCAGGGCTGCCCAGTACTGAGCGNACTTCATTTTCCTTCTAAGAAAGGTACATGAATTAAGCCCATTTAGATTATCGCTACATATGCATCATATCTAAATTGCATATATATGCATCGTATTTTGGACTGACTTTATCAGTAAGTACATCGGCTTCAGAAAGAATATTCCTGATTTCCTTTTCCAATGCATAGATACAAATGGATGAATAGTACTGTTGCATTGTGAATAGTCTCACATAAGCTAACTCATACCAAACAAAAATAGAAAAAAGAGATGTATTAACCTAATAACCTAATCCTTAACACAAACAAGTCTTTTTTTTAAAAATCAAGCAGAATTCTTTGTAAAAGGTATACTAAATTACTGCAAGTTTTTCAGGCAATACAATATGCTACTGTGAAAGATAAAGGAAAATGTTAGGCATTGATCAGAGATATATTGTTGTCCATTTAACAGTAAACATTTCAAGAACTACCATCTTAAAGAAAAAAAAGAAAAGAAAAAAAGAAAACCCCTCATTACTAATTTCAACTGAAATTCTTTATGGTTATCTGCTTTTCACTTCTGTAATCTACCACTGCTTCAAGGAAATTATTTAGATCACCGATGTAATTATGAATTTTTCATTCTGGGAGAACCTCCTGAGCCCTCACGGAAGTTATCCTGCACCAAGTGCAGGCAAGGATGCTGAGTACACAGATTGCACTTTTTTACCCTTGCTTGTAAGGAGAAGCAAAGGTAGAAATCAAGTTTTTAAAAAATCAATGCACATTAAAGGAGAAAAAGCTAACTATGGAATGGATGCCTGTACAAGACAGTACAAGCAGGTTCCCTTGAGTCTGAGCAGCCTATGTTTTCTCCCTCCCTGCTCCATGCATGAAGAACCAGCTCTGCTCTGTAACAGTGGATACGCCTTTGAAGAATATTACACTCTCTTGGCAATTACAGCCCTCCCATAACCATGGAAGATTTTAGATATAGATAGATATATATATATATAGATATATATATATATAAAATACATATCCTTGCCATAACATGTAGCACCAACTCTTCCCATTGCATGACACTCCACCTCAGAGTAACTGACTCCTAAGGAGCAGCACTGGGATGCAAATGCAAGGAGAAGCAGCTAACCATTAATTCCTTCATGAGATCCCACACATCAGGGATTTATAAGCTGGCAGCATTCCCCTCCTGCCCTGCAGCCAGGGCTGCCCAGTACTGAGCGTGCTCACAGCTTTGATGTGCAATGGAAGTCACCCTGTAACCCTCTGTCCTAAATTCTGTGGTGGTTCTTGTCTATCCTGCCACTGAAAGTTGCAGAAGACAGAAAAGCAGGCTGTTTTAATAATTATGTATGTTATGTAGAGACCTCCTCCCTCCCAGCAGAAGGGAGGAGAGTGGAGGGGGATGAGAGAGAGGATGTCAGACTAATTCACATGCAAATACTATTCCTCAGTTCCAAAGTACATTAAAAGAAAAACCAGTTCCCTAAATAATTTATGTCCAGGAATGTTTTATTACCCTTGTACACTTGCCACTAAGTTTTGAAATGCTGGCCTATTGATAATGAAGGTTTGTTATCTGGAAATCCTGGCAACTCTTGCTCTGGGGACCAGAACCATTGTAAGCTGCTTGGTTTAGGGGGGGGGAAAAAAAGTTCATGTGGTGGCTATTTGTAGAAATGTTCTACACAACAGAAGTATTTTGTAGTTTCTGCTGATCTAAAACAGCTAAATAATAACTGGATCTAGAGCCCAGACAAGCCTGCAGCTATGGGAAAGATCTGATTCCTAAGGCAGAAGAAATACCCCAGCAACTGCACTCGGACTTATTTCTTCCTACATGGATAAAGTATCCACCGTGTTGACCTGTCACTCTTGCTAATCCACCCTCTATTTTCAGTTAATATCATTAAAGTTCAGCGCTTGAGAGCCTGGAGGGAGAGGCGAGCACCCCATCCCTTTTTTCCACGGGGCGGTAACCAGATGTCAATGGCCGCAGCTGTGACTACATAATTACCTGTTTGCATGAACGCGGACCGCAGTTTAGATTTAATAGGTCAGACGACAATGCAGCAAGACGCATTTAGCCTACGATTACCCCTTTTCAAACATTCTCTCTCTCGCAACTTCGACCCTGGGAACATTGCGGGCACAGACTCGGGTCAATAAGAAACATTGGCCGGCACAATGGGGCTGGCCTCAAACAGCGCTGTTGACAGACACCGGCACAAAGGCGGTGAATAGAGTCCCCCTCAGTTCTCACACAGAGCGAAGAATGAGTCAGTGTACTGCCGCTTTAGTGCTCTGTTTGTACAGTGTATACAGCTTTTGTCCCCTGCCACTGTTCGACGCTCAATGGGGGCGAAAGAGCCGAGGAAGTGAAGGCGGAAGAATGGCTCTGCGCTCGGCCCGGCAGCCAGCGGTGGATGCCCTGCGCTGGATGGCTCCAGCGGGAAGCCTGGAGATGCCAGTCACGCCGCTCGGCAGTACACATCGTGCTGCTGACCTCGGGCGAAGCCTGCGTGAGATGTCACTGCTGTGGAGACAGCCTGGTAGTTTTAAGTAATGTATTTTATTTCCTTCAAAAACAGTAACGTGCCCTCCTGCCCATCCCTCCCACCACGACACAATTCACAGCTGCCACTTCAACCAAGAAGAAAAACTGAGCATGAGATTTGGAATTACAGTAGTTCTATGTCCCTTCAAAAGGTACATCAAAGATGATAACAACGTAGTTGTAATTTTAAATCCCCACCACAAAGGCTTAAGAAACTGAGAAGAGCTGTACATCTTTATTTCACACACACCATTTAGACTGTGCAAATAAAGAGTCAGGGAAAATTTATCACATACATGATATGGCACATGTACCTCTGTATGAATTATCTATCAGTAGAGGAAAAAACCATTTAATGTAGATTATTGCTACTCTTCATATAATGATTTTTGTCAACTTTCCCTTCAGGCAAACGGCACTCCTCTTACTTTAATAATCATCCTTAAAAGCACAGTTAAGAAACTAAAGCAGCTCTTTAGCACAATGTCAGAAGTGTTATCCTCACCTGGTTTATATCACAGAATCATTGGATGACCTGGTTTGAAAGGGACCTTAAAGATCATCTAGCTCCAACTCCCCTGCAGTGGGCAGGGACGCGGGAACCAATGGCACTAGGCCCCAGGAGGGACATCCGGCTCCTAGCCAGGGCCAAGCCAAGTAGAGATCACAGTAACACCTCTGTGATAACATATTTAAGAATTGGAGGGTTGTTGCGCAGAAGAAATTCCAGGGAGAACATGGGATAACAAAGCAGACATCAAGGTCACTGCAGAGGTGGAGGAGGAGGCACCTCATGGAGCAGAAGGACTCAGAGCTAAAACCCCTGCAGCCCATGGAGGACCATTGCGGCGCAGAAACCTCCCCTGCAGCCCATGGAGGAGCCCATGCTGGAGCCGGCGGATGCTTGAAAGGAGGCTGTGACCCTGTGGGAGGCTCAGGATGGAGCAGAGTCCTGCAGGAGACCTG
>VWZG01001495.1:217514-247815 GCA_013396735.1 Grallaria varia | reverse complement strand
GCTTAGCTTTTATCTTGTTAGTAATAAATTTTAGGTATTATCTCACTTTGAGTCTGTTTTTGCCTGTAAAGGTGGTAAGTGGATGACCCCTCTTCCCTTCTGCCTAGTTGCAGAAGGATTTAGTGAGTCCCTGAATTCCGGCCAGGGTCAACCCTCTACACTCATGCAGACTATACTACAGATAAAGTTATACATTATAAATCAGAGTGAAAGAACTGTTTAATATGTTGTGAGACTGTGAATTGGTTAAAAAAAAAAGAAGAAAAAAATTGCATTTTCTAATAAACAAATCCATGGATTTCCATGAATGGAACACAAAGAAAATTGTTCCTTTTATCACCAATAGCAAAGGTAGTATTAGCATGCTCTCTGCTGCTCTTTCAATTTTAGTTTTAAAGCTCAAAATACTGGAAGTTACCACACTAACCAGCTACAAAAGAAGGCTCTGGATTTCTAAAAAACCCCACTGCATATAAAGCCAGAAAAAAAAAAATAAACCCAAAAATTGAAGTGAGTTAGTCAGAAAGATTTTGAGTCTTGAAGTCATGACTTTCACTCTTGGAAAAGGAACTGAAAGCGAGTAACCTGAAAGATACTTGAAGACCATTACCTTATTCTCATATACTTTATTTTAAAACAGCATAAAAATTTCTGCTGTTTTTATCTACATACAGCCTTACTTACATAAGACAGGCCTGCCTGCTCTGCACACTACCTACATGTTCCTGAATGGAGTTTTTAGTCCACTTTAAAGGAGGAAAATCCTCACCTTTCAATTATAACTAGGGTTCTTACGTACCCTGATACAAAAAATACTCATAGATCTAAAAGCTGATAAACAAAGCTGGAAGATTTAACATCTAGCATGATTATTTTTTTCCTATGAATGGGAGAAAGACCGTCCAAGTTTGGTCTATGATGGGGAGAAGAAAATGGAAACAAACTCTGCTCTACTAATTCTATATGGGGATGGATGAGGAGCAGATCAAGAGCTTATGGGTCAGGATTAAAGGGAGGGCAGGGATAGGTGACATTATAGCGGGGGTCTACTAGAGGTCACCTGACCAGAGGGACCAACTAAATGAGACTCTCTACAGATAGACAGGAACAGCCTCACGTTCACAATCCCTGGTCCTCATGGATACCACCTTGATAGCTGTTGGAGGGACAGAACAGCAGGGCATAAACAATCCTGGAGGTTTCTGGAATGCATTGGTGATAACTTCCTTCTCCAAGTGACAGAGACACCAATGAGGAGAGGTGTTGTGCTGGACCTTGTTCTAACCAACAAGGAGGGGAAGGTGGATAATGTGAAGCTCAAGGGCAGCCTCAGCTGCAGTGACCACAAAATAGTGGAGTTCAATATCCTTAGGGCAGCACAAAGGGCACACAGCAAGCCCACTGTCCTGGACTTCAGAAAACAAAATCTGGACTCCTCAGGGATCTGCTTGGAGAGATAAAGCCCTGGGGGGAAGAGGGGCCCAAGAAAGCTGATTATTACTCAAGAATCACCAACGAAGAGGAGGCATCTAAACCAAAAGAAATTCAGGCAATAAAAAAACCAACAAAGCCTAGGTAGATGACCAAGGAACTCCAGGGCAAACTCAAACACAAAAAGGAAGCTTACAGAGAGTGGAAGCAAGGATAGATAGCTTGGGAGGAATACAGAGAAATTGTCCAAAGAGCCAGGGATCAGGTTAGGAAAGCTAAAGTCCTGATAGAATTAAATCTGGCCAGGGATGTTATGGCCAACAAGAAAAGCTTCTGAAAGTGTGATAAGAGGAATACTAGGGAAAATACACGCCTTCTTCAGATGAAAACAGAAAACTCTGTTTCCAGGGATATAGAGAAGGTTAAGGTATTCAATTTACTTCTTTTGCCTCTGTCTTCACCAGTAACTGCTCCAGCCATACCACCCAAGTCAAAGAAGAAGGCAAAGCCAGGGACTGGGAGAATAAAGATCCATCTGCTGTAGGAGAAGATCATGTTCAAGACCATTTTAGGAATATGAAGGTACACATGTCCACGGGACCTCATAACATAAATTCATGGGTCCTGAAAGAACTGGTGGATTAAGAGGCTACACCACTATTCATCATATTTGAGAAGTTGTGGCAGTCCAGCCAAGTTCCTATTGAGTGGATGGGGAAACGTAACACCCATTTTTTAAAAAATAAAAACAGAAGACTCAGGAAACTACAGGCCAATCAGTCTCACCTAAGTGCCCTGCAAGATCACGGAGCAAGTCCTTCCAGAAACTATGCTAAGGCACATGGAAAATCAAGACGTAACTGGTGACAGCCAACATGCCTTCACTAAGTGAAAACTGGGCCTGACGAATCTGGTGACCTTCTACATCAGGGTTACAGTGTTAGTGGATAAGGGCAAAACAAATGACATCATTGACCCGGAATTGTGCAAAGCATTTGACAGTCCCACTGGAGAGGCATGGATTTGACAAATGTACCACTCAGTGGATAAAGAATTGTCTGGATGGTGATATTCGGAGAGTTGCAGTCAACAGCTCAATGTCCAAGCAGAGACAAGTGGCGTTCCTCAGGGGTCAGTATCATGACCAGCACTGTTTAACATCTTTGTTGGCGACATGGACAGTGAGAACAGTGAGACTGAGTGCACCCTCAGCAAGTTTGCTGACAACACCAAGCCCAGTGGTGCAGTCAAAACACTGGAGGGAGGGGATACCATCCAGAGGGACCTTCACAGGCTTGAGACATGAGCCCATGTGAATTTCACAAAGGCCAACAAGGACAAGTGCAAGGTCCTGCACATGGGTCAGGCAATTCCAAGCACAAGTACAGGCTGGGAGAGAGTGGACTGAGAGCAGACCTGAGGAGAAGTACTTGGGGGTACTGGTGAACAAGAAGCTCAACATGACCCAGCAATATGCGCCTGCAGTCCAGAAAGCCAGCTGTGTTCTGGGCAGCATCAAAGGAAGTGTGACCAGCAGGCCCAGGGAGGTGATTCTCCCCCTCTACTCTGAGACCTCACGAGACTCCTACATGGAACATAAGAAGGACATGGACCTGATAGAGTGTGTCCAGAGAAGGTCATGGAAATAATCAGAGCACGGAGATACTGGACCAGGTTGCCCAGAGAAGCTGTGGATACCACATCCCTGGATGTGTTCAAGGCCCAGCTGGATGGAGCTCTGAGCAACCTGGTCCAGTGGAAGGTGTCCCTGCCCATGGCAGGGGCTGGGGTTGAAACTAGAGGATCTTTAACATTCCTTCCAAGCCAAACCACTCTATGATAACTCACTTCAAACATCCTTTTTTAATCTTTCTAAGCTTAAATCACTGCTTAGCAAGTTAAACCTAGCCTAATCTACTCCTCACATTGTTCTTTTCCACTCACTTACTATAATTTAATTTTAGCTAAGTGCATCACTGGTACTTACACCAGACCAAAGCTTAGCATACATCTTGCAGAAGCAGATAAATATTTCACAGACCTTTACATTAGAGCAATGTGTGATTCAAGTCACCAAAAGTCCCAGAAAGGGATATTTTATTTGCTGCTACGCATCACTGCTGCTCTGCATCCCCCTCCCAGGCTGGCAGCAGAGGCAGCTCTGCTGCCTGTCAAGCAGCGGATCACAGTTTGTTTACTGAGCTCTGTCTGGAGGAAGCAGAGCGCGTTTCAGTCTCATCTCCGGAAGCCCTGTCAAGCCAGCTGCCAAGAACAGTTTTGAAAGGCTTTGGGGGGAGCAAAATCTAGTACTTAGGTGGTAATAGACCTGGGACCCAAAGATGAGTGAGGTGGTGCAGGCACTAGTCAATCCGAAAAACTAGAACGGTTTAGATAACTTCATATGTATGAAGTCATAGTAAAACAAGTAACTGAACTTGCCAGGTGGAAGGACAGATTAGCAATCAACTTACAATTACCACTGAGATTAGGATCTCTATGTTAATAGTAGAAGTTAATGAGTACAAATTGCAAATAAATGAAACTTGTGTGCTACTTATATTTCCTTACGATGTATGGAAAAGACCTGAAAAGTATGATTGAGATTTCATGTTGTAGAAATCATAGTTTAAATATTAAAATTTTAAAAAATTAACACTCCACTACTTCCAGAAGATTTCAGGACGTGTGTAATGCATTTCCAAAAAGTAATGCTTCATATAGTTTTATAGGAACCATGAAACTCATTCAATATAAGACCTCCCTTTTCAAGAGCCTGCCAGCTACTACGAAAATAAAGAAAAAGAGGTTTCACACAGGACATGTACACAATCCCTCATTCCTTCTAATAAGATCATTAATCAAAGAAAAATTGCTTAAGCCCTTTTCCACTACCCTACTAAGGAAAAGTCACCAAACACTAATAAGTGATCAGCATTTTTCATTGTACCCAGTAGTTATTTCTCTGCCTTTAGAATCATATCTCAATTTCTTGGTTAAATGGGTACATGCTCACACAGTGTGACCACATTATGTGCACTTTGCCATGTAATGCCTGCCAAGTCTCAAAGCAGATTACTTAAAATACAGCTTCAGTATTTTTCAGAACAATCCCTTCAGGATTTGGAGGACGGGGGGGTTGTTGTTATTTCTCACTCAAGTTGGGTGGCTGGGTTTTAAGTTTTTTAGACAAAAAATGAATTGTTGTCAAATGCTAACACAGGAAAATAGAAAACTTGCCTCTCTTGATAGCTATCACAGAAGGAAAAAGAATTTGGTTTTGTATGAAAAACACTCCATGATTGACTATCATCATACTTCATATTTCAGAGTCCATAAATTATGGCTATGCCTAGCAAGTTCACAAAGCAATCCTGTTTGGCTGCTATCATGCCTAAAATGCTGACAGAGCCATAGCAGCAGTGACCACACACAGACTCCAAAATATATTAAGGCAAGTTTTAACAGCTACTGAATACTCTTAGAAAACTTCCCCCCCTCCACTTTTTTTTCTCTTAAATGCATGAGACTTTACATACACTACAGTTCTTTCAGCACAACAGTAATACCTGCCTAGAATTTGAAATTTAATCTTGAAAATTTAAGAAAAATCAGGCAAGCAAATACAATAGCAAGGGCCATGTTATCAGATGCTCCCTACTCAGTAAGGGCAATTACATACAACCTAAGTGTTAGTTTAATTCTATTACCTCTACTTCTTCCTCCAAAACATTTGATACACAAATTTTACTCATTTGCTATTCCCATCCTAGCTCCACACAAGCACATGTGAAGAAAGGCAGCAAAGACTGTCCGTTTCGTCAGCATATTAGTGAGCAGAAAAGTAAAATAGTCTTAAATAACAGATACGTAATAAAATGTTACTTATCTTTGCCTCTAAGCATCATCTGTTTTTTTAATTCATTTGCTGAGCTGCCTAATAGCAGCACAGCAGCTGAATCTCTTACACAGTTTGGTAACACTCAGCCTTAAAAGGCTTACCTTGCTTTGCAGGAATTTACCTGCTTTTGTGCCCTGGTTGGGTAACGGCATCTAAACAGGCTGACAAGGAGTTACAGAAAGCATCAGGGGAAGAAAAGCATCTGTTAGGGGTTTGGCATGCAGGAGTAGTAGAATTAATTTTATCAGTCTTTTGGGCCTCTTCCAAGTGGCAATCAACACCCACTCCTCCCTCTGATGAGCCATCCTTCTGTACCAACCTATGACTTCAAATAAAAATGTGTGGCTAAATAAATCATCAATGGCTACAAACAGCTTTTAAGTATCTCCAAGGCTTGAGACTTCACAACCTCCTGGGGCAACCTGTGCCAGCGTTCAGTCACACAGTGAAAAATTGTTTCCAGATATTCAGAGGGAACCTCGTGTATGTGGTATGTGCTCACTGCCCCTTGTCCTGTCACTGGGCACTATTGATAAGAGCCTGGCTCTGTACCCTCTGCTACCTCCCTTCAGGTATTTATATACTTTGATGATATCCCTCTGAGCCTTCTCTTTTCTAGGATGAACAGCCCCAGCTCTTTAAGCCATTCCTCACTGGAGAGATGCTCCAGTCCATTCATCATCTTAGAGGCCCTTCACTGGACATTCTCTTGAAATGGGGAGTCCAAAACTGGACACAGCATTCCACATCCAGTCTCACCAGGGCTGAGTGGAAGAGACGGATCACATCCCATCACCTGCTTGTGTAAGGCAGTCCAGGACACCATTCAGTTTCTTTGCCACAAAGGCTCACTGCTGTTTCATGTTCAACTTGGGGTTCACCAGGACGCCCTGGGTGTTTTCTGCCAAGCTGCTGTGCAGACAGGTGGCCCCAGCATGAACTGGTGCCTCGGGCTGTACCTTTCCAGGGGAAGGACTTGGCTCTTCTCTTTGTTGAACTTCAGGGGGTTCCTGCCAGACCATTTCTTCAGCCTGTCAAGGTCACTCTGAATGGCAGCACAACCAGCCGGTATAAAAACTCCCCTGAGTACACTCTGTCTCATCACTGAGGTCACTAAAGAAGATGTTAAACAGGACTGGAGCCAGTACTGACCCCCGGGTTACACCATTAGTTACTGGCCTCCAGCTTGAGTAATATTCATATTATATAGCAGACTGAGAAGAATTATCAGTGAAATAACTCTGTATAACATCTCTAGCTTTGCTAATACTAACAATTTTATCATCTTTCTGAAATTTAGTGTCTTAAAGACTTAGTTCTTGTAGTTATACAGTTACACAGGAAGATCAATTGCCTTTAAAAACAAAAAAAGTTGGTTTAATTAAAAATTCCCATTCTGCCAAGTTAAAAAAAAAGTTATATGAACTCAAAGACTAAATAAGCCAAAAAGACATAAACAAAAAAAAAAAAATAAAACCAACTTTAAAATCATGATTTGTGGGAGGCCTGACTCATGCTTTCTGATGAGCTCAAGGTTGATATATATTACCTGCAGTGTTAATTCCCTTCTCAGACTCACTTTACTGAAACTATTCCAGAGGGGTGAATAATTACCACTCCATGGTTATACGATAGCATTAATTTTCCTGAATAAGATCTCTTATATGAAGACTTATAATTCACATTTGGTACAAAACATGATTAATTCAGTTTCTCAACCTAGAAACTAAATAGCTTCTGTCTTTGGGCAAGTCTACACCTCTCAGAGGATTACCATGAAGAGCCCATGAGCTAGTTTAGACTAAGCAGGCTCCCAAGCTGAAATCAAAGGCCCCATCAGCTCAGCACTGCAGCTCAACTTATTATGCTAAGAAGAGGGTTTAGTGCAGTTACACCCAACCTAATAAAAGCAGTTACAGTTCTTCAGTAACCTGGGCTGCTTTTCATCTAACCCTTACGTCTGGTATAGGTACAGGTCAAACTGACCAGACTTCAAGCCAGAAACATCTGCAACTCACTCTGTGGTTTAGTGAAGTACAGTCCCCTGTACACCTGAAAAGTACCACATGCCTGTGTAATTGGTACGATCCTGCCTCTCTCTCATCTGAAAAACATGTTGGGGAGAACTGGAGTTTTCACTAAAATTCATAATCTTCTGTATCTGGAATGGCTGAGATTTCTTAGGCCTAGCTATTGAGAACATTAATTACACTTTGAGTATTTAAGTGAAAGAGCTCCTCCCTATGTGCTAACAGCAAGGCTTTCTCAAAGGTGGAGGGGGGTGGAGGAGAATTTCCAAATATGCTGCACACAGAGATTCAAGTCATTTATTCTCATCATTCTCAGAAAAAATACTAGAAAACATTTTAATTCTTCTGCTAAGTCATGACTTCATAATTCTGGTTTCTGCAGTTCTTGACAGCTAGCACCTGGACTAGGGGAAAAGAGAGAGTCAACCTACCTCATCTCCTACGGACAACACTCGAACATTCCAATGCAGTAATAAGTTACCTAAGCCTTTTTTTTCCTATCGTGTACGTGTGCACGTCCACATGAGAAAAAGTGTGGCTTAAAGAGTATTTACAGACTTTGACATTGCCAAAAAAGCTCCAGGCCACCTATGGACTGCTTTGTTCTCCCAAGATGTTTTACACAGCATATTCCATCTCCCATTTATCATGATGCCCTGGGAAGATGGAGCTGGCACAAGGTTTTTACCAGTAAATGCTACTAGTTTTCTGAGTTTTTTTCCTCAAAAAGTCATCAGATCCCATAACTTCATGCTACCTTAAACTAATGACAGAAGCAAAAACTAAGATGAAAAATTATTTAGCAGTCTCACGTGCACTGTATGGCTGTAATCTTAGGACTATGCTGCATACTCTGTATGAAATGTCACATAGGGTGCCTCATTAATATGGATTGGCTGTACTTGTGATATCTAACATTTGCCCCATGGTATCATTACATTAACTAAACTCTGAAGTACCTATCTAGGATGAAAAATTCACAGTGTACTCCAAAAAAATGTTTACAGACTCTGAGCTCTGGGAACCCTGGAAGCACAGTCTTGTGTATTACAGAACTCCACAAAGCAAACACCTCCATTTGTGGTTGAAAATAACCACTGAAGAATGATATACAGTGGGTGGCAAAAACAGTCACAATTGTAAAGTAACCAAGCAAATAATAAGCTGTGTCCATAGGGGATAAAAATGCTATAATTTCCAAAATGCTATAAATAAGTTAGAGGTTATTTGCTGCAGTACACAGACCAAGTTTGCAATCACACAGCTATTCTTCATGTCTGTTTTAAAAAAAGCGAGCTGAAATTGTTCGACAGCAGACAGAGTGGCACCGTGTGCATTGTTTGGGCTCAGAGCAATGGTGAATTGCACTATATGGGAGCTTTATAGAAAAGGGAGCTCCTGCCACCTCCCTGAATTCAGCCCTCTTCAGTATAAACAATAAGGCTTCCTTTTTAAGTTGCAATGTTTGTATGTGGGAACAGGACATCATCTGTCCTGCTTACCATTTCTCCCTGGAATTTGGGCAAAGTTGGAGACCAAAAGCTGACCAGAGTACCAAAACCCAAGTCTGCTGATGACTAGTGCAAACCACCTTGGTCCTCAGAGAATTTCAACATGACATTCTTGTAATTTTAATCATAGAAAGAGACTGGTTTTCACAGTGTGGAGACCAGCTGCCTGGTTATATTTTCCCTAAAAGATACAAACTGGAAGAGATTCAGGAAAGTGTGTGTGCACACTTCATTTTAAACTTCAGCAAATTTGAGCAGGTCATAATCATTCAACAATTCAAAAATTATAATACAGTCTAAGTTCACCTTTCAAAATGGAGGGGAATTTTGCCCTGCAGTAAACAGGTCTTTACCTGACAGGTAGGACAACTTGGAAGCTAAGGAGGTTGAAGATGGAGCAGAGAAGTATGAAGACTGCTTTGATTTCAGATAGCTACTTAGTATTACAGATGTCAGCAATATGGCACTGATAGATTTAAACCACTTGTCATTACAGGCACAAAGGAAATCACTCTCATATAAACTTAAAAATTCTCTCAAGTTGCTTACTTATGTCAGTACTTTTTTGTTGATAGGCAAGAAACACCTTCTAAACAAACAAACAAAAAAGCCAAACAACAACAAAAAATCAGAGCTGATGACAAAAGAATGGAGAAAATTTTGTATGAAAAGCCAGGTAAGTTTACTAAACAAGATTATATTAATAGGTGTTTTAGTAAGTTTTGTAATTTCTGCTTTAACAGTGTATAAATGAGCAGAGGAGAAGCAGAAAAGGAGGAAACCACTGATCTAATGCCAATGAGCTACCAGCAACAAGCTGAACACGCAGAAAGAATGAAAAAATTCTACAAGTACCGTTACTGTGTTTATGGAAATGAACTTACTGAAAGTAGGAGTTAAAAAATTGTTCCTTGGTGGACCTTAAGCCTTTCCTAAGCAAGACTACACCACAAAGATCAAAAGCAAATTTGGACACCAATCCAGTATCATGTACATTTTATCAGTAACTTCAAAATGCATTAATATCTTTTTTTTAAAAAAAATCACAAAGTTTCTATAGGTTTCCAGTCTCTTTCTTAAGACCTGTTTTTTGTGCATCTGCATGAGTTTGAAAATTGTACTTGGAAAAGCATCATCTATTGTATCACTTCTTCTGCTGGTTAGCAATTACCTTCTTTCCCCTCGAGAATTATCCATTACAGATAAATGCTATTTTGCTAGCAACAGACAGCAAGAAGGAAGTAGACCACTGTAAAAACAAACAGGTACAACTAAAACCAGCATTACTGCAGCAAAATATGTTTCCTTTATGTATCACATTACCCTTTTTTTTTTTTTTTTTAGCAGTAATAGTTCCATCAACATTCAAAGCTGGACATCAAACTGTAGGATGTTGCAGACTGCCAGGCCAGCACCACTGCAATCAGCAGTAGTACAGGACAAGGAAGAAATACAGGCTCTACGGAAACCATCATTAAGTCTCTCCACTGCCACTACATATGTGGCCCATACTGCTACTCAGAGATTTCTCTCCCAGCAAGTCACAGATACCAGGTTAAACATGAACTTTATGCCTGTGATTCCTCTGGAAAAGAAAGAGCAAAGGCCTTGGGGATGGGACCTGGATGCTGGGTGTCTCTATCAGTCCAGCCCCCTGCCAGTTGTCTGGTCTTCATTTAATATGGAAGAAAAGAGTTAGAAATGTTATGCCTTCAACATCATCTCTTTAAACCTTTCCATAGTAATCATGCACCATTACATACACAACAGTCCAACAGTCAGGGAAACAAGGGTTCAGCAAGTGAAGAGTGAATTTACCACACACTGACACCTTCCCTTGTGAAGGTATCTTTGCCACACACTGAGACCAAGTTGGTCTGTGTAAGGTAGCTCAGTCTGGTTGAGATGCACTCAATGGTCAAGAAGAATATTCACATGGCATCAAAATGGAGTAGTTAACTCCAAACTCACTCTCCAGCTTAACACAGTGCCTCTGGTTACTAAACAAACTTGGAACTAAACCAAACAGTGTCTAACTGAAATCCTTCCCCCTGCAGAGCACCTCTCTCCATGGACCTCTATTTCTTTTTTTAGAAATTGATTTTTTTTAAATCTTACAAGTTCTTTTAAATAGTTTCCCCTATCACTATCGATTTAAATTTAAGACTGTCTTAATAAAATGAAAAACAGCCAGCTTTATCCATATTACCTAGTCTAAAAAGATATGTTATTTTAGATTGGATTCCTTTCTGCTCTTATCTATAGAATATTTTAAAAATAGAACAAAGAGAAGAATTTAAAATGTTGCCCAAATAAAATTCACCCTGGCAGTCATTCAAACTGAGTAAACATTTTGATACAATTTGCAGAAACAGCATTAGGTAATATTTTATGATGCTCATTAAGCTGTCACGTTCTAAATCACAACCAGCATCAAATGATTTCTTCCCTTCTCTACTATTTAAGTTTGACAAATACACACTGTATAAAAGGTGTCATGTAAAATTGCCACAGGATATACTGGAAATCCCTGCACCAGCTGCATACTCAAGCATAAAGGAAGTGTTTTTCTGATCCTACAGCCTGATAATACTGGAGTTGCTGGAGGGTTACAGCAGTCTTTGAAAATAAAGCTTCATTACACTGGCATGGAGAGGTGCAGTTTAATCCTCTTTGGAAGCTAGTCCTGCAATCCTACATTTTAGAAAACTGCTGAAAGCCATTGTGCTTTTGAAGGGAATTGGTCATTAACAGTACAGGTGCAGACCTTGCAAGAGGCAGTGTCAGCACAACCCCTTCCCATATTTGCTTCTTAGGAATTCCATCTGATAATGGCAGAAGCAGGCTGCAACAGCATCCTGTTGCCATGGATTAAGTTGTTGCTCATTTGGAGATGTAAGACATACTTTCTTCTTTAGGACTTCATTTCCTCTGCATGTTAAAAGAAAGAAAAAAAAAACTTTCTTCCCTAGCTGAAAAGGAACCTTACTTTCCTACAGAACCTTTCTCATTTGTATAAACTTTTGATACTTAACTGAATTGCTATGCTCTTACCATAAAATGCACATACAGCATTTAAGTCAAAGTGTATCAAGAAACATACTTTTATTAAAGTATATATTTAATAAGCACAGCATATATTACGAGATCTTGAAATTGTAATTGCAATAAATACTCCTGACACAATAAATAAATCCCAAATAACAAAATGTCATTGATATTTATAATTAAATACACCCTTGCCTGACCCCAGTGAAATTTTACCAACAGTATATTTGGTCTCTAACTAAGCAGATGGATTCTTCCAATATCATCAATGCTGATAAAATACATTTTTTGCAATTCTATGAAACAGTTTTCCCAAAGAAGGAAAACAATCAATGACCACCAAACCAAATGACTAGCATGCTCTTCAAATGCTTATTCAATTTAAATTTTGCTTTGATACTGTTTTAGGGTTTCTTTTACTTACAGTTTGTGGTGCTTTGTTTGTTTGTTTGTTTATTTTTTCAAAGGCTGAAATTTCTTTTAGTAGAACTGATGGAAAAAATTACTTTATGTAGCTACTTCAAATTTTCCAAGTGAGGGACACCTTTTTTCATAGTTGATATTTTTACCCAAGGCAGTCTTTAGGGTGGAATCCTTTCTTATGGCCACACAGTGGTAGTACTACAGGGTTTTTCACAAGGACATTCCAAGAAATCACAACTGTTAGGAACCAGACTGAGCAGTTTCAGATAACAAGTTTTACAGACAAGAACCTCTTGTGGGATTTTTATTTCTTTTCAAGTAACATGTAGCATTTTCAAAGAGCACAGGACATCATATAAGAAAATTTTATTACAGTATTATGAACATAGTTGACTTCTGGTGTGACCAAAGCCAAAGGACCAAGAAAATATTGAAAACACATGTTCTCACAAGATAACCCCTTACATAAATGGCAAGAAAGAGCTTTTTCCTTTGAGGATGCTAAACTAATATTTTGGAGTTGTTTCCAAAAACCTGAAAAGACAGTACAGTAAAACCAAGGATCACTATCAGAATACAGGTACTAGAATAGCCATGTTCAAGAAGGACTTGATAAAAATGGCATCATGAATTTCTGTGTCTGAAGATTAAACCTGTTTTTTCTGTCCTGAACTGATGGCCTTCAAGAAATCATCTGTTATCTGTAAATTAAAATGCCCATTCTTCTCCTTGGCACTAACAAAAAATATTTTGCAAGCCAAACAGTAAACAGTTCTACTGATTACATGCATGTACAATATGGTGATAGAGTCCCTTTTGTCAGCAAGTGAATTAACAGACATAACAGTAACAAAAACCTTACTGCAGTCACCAAGGTATGCTGGTCCAGATCTAAATACGCACTGCAAATTCAACCCATTTACTTTCAAGGTTTGGTAGGAGATACTTTAGCACTAGCTTGACCTTTATGCTGGTGATCAAAAGCAGCTATTGTCTTCCAAAGAGCAGTCACTGGGCATTGACAGACATTAAGTCTTCATACTTACAAAGAGGTCAGCATATGAAAAAAACTATTTGTTCTGATAAGGCAAACTTTATAAATCAAGGAGCTGCTGCTTTACTGTGTGAGCACATCAAAGCAGTTGATCGAGCAAAGACATGTCTTGCCACTGTTTTTTAAATTGCAGGGAGATCCAAACTCAGCAACACTTGAATGCTATTGATGACAAACGCAGCCAGCTAAGACAGCAACTTTCCATGTCTATTTTTGACTCCACAAGTACTTTGCCAGTTTTGCTTTACAAATTCCAGTTAGAAATGAACTGGTACAACCATGTTATATGACACAGCACATTATGACAAGCTACAAACTAAAGAGCAGAACAAAAGATTGCTTGTAACTGCAATTTTTTGTAAATTTAGGTAAATTTTATAAATTTCATATCCAGAAACCAGGAAAAAGTTGGCAACACTTTTTTTTCTTATATAATAGATTTATTTAGAGGATTAGGTCCATAGAGTATTTAAACACAAGTAGTCAGAGACAAATTCAGGTTTCTGGTCTGAACAGAGGAGAAAGGGGATTTGAATCAGTCACCTACATCTGAAATGAATGCTTTACGTCCATTAAATATCGAGTACTTCCACTGCCACTACATTCTCCAATGCTGTCTGTATCATTTTGTGAACAAACTTAATTTCATTAAAAATGCCCAGGCTCTTAAACTCCCATCTCTCCACTCCCACTCTCAAGTAGTGAGAAGGAAGTACAAGCAACCTTTTTATGGATATGCTGTTATTATCACTGTAACAAGCAGCCAAAAGTATAACTGGCCTAGATCTTCTCAGCCCCAGGCTCATGCTTACAGTGTTCAATTGATTCTGAAGCATCTGTTCTAACAGTAGTTTCCTTAGGCCTCATCTTCCCCTGTACCTCTAATGAGAGGTTACCAATGAGAGTTTAAACACTGAAGGAAAGTGAGAAAGGCAAGTGGCAGAAGAGATATCTAGGCTTCAGAACAGTACACTTTGGGTTATTGCAGGTAGAGAAGAAGTGGTCCTGACATGAAATATTGCCTGGAAAAGGCCACTGATCTATAAGGACAAACACCTCAATGCACTGGAAGGGTCCTTCCCAACGTACAGAAGTTGAGCAGGCCTGGGAGAAGGCTACTGCAGCTGAACTGGGAGCTTCACTCTGAACTCTACCACAAAACCAAAGTGAATGGTCATAGATTGAAATTAATATAGAAACACTCCTCAGGCATGAAAAAATGGCCTTTGGAAAAGCAAAGCTCATCTCAATTTAGCATCAACAGGAGATGCAAAGAGCAACAACGGCTTTATCACCACAGCAGCAGCAAAAGACTAAGAGGACCTTTGCCTGCTGCCAAACATGATGGGCACAAAGGACTCAGTTCATACTGGGATATCAATCACATCTACTTTCAAAGTCATAGACCTGTCAAAGAAAGGAAATTAAGTATAAAAATGCTCTGACAAAATACTATCACAGACTTGTGTGATTATTTCTGTTAAATCTCTTTTTGGTTAAATCAACTATTTCAGAACTGATTATCACAGGAATCATATTTAAAGTTTTAGAAATGGTTATGTTCCAGATTAACAAAGATGCTCCTCCTCGCTCAGGGAAAAAAGAAGGAAAAGAGATGGACTAAAATATTCTGATGCTATGAATTCAAAAATATGCAATTTTGCCTACATATTAAAAACTAAGTGTTAAAGCAACCTGGAGATAAATTAAATAGACAAGCGATCTTTGAATAATACATAATCATACAGTGTTAAAGACAGTTTAGACAGTTTATAAACACTATTTCCACTTGAATTCACTGCTTCCTTATATTTTAGCTCTCTAACTACTGTATTCCTGAGCACAACTGTTCTAGTTCCACCACAGCTGTTCTACTTCAGGACACTGTGAAACTTTACACCAAAATCTATATAAAATTACCAGCTACAATATGGAATATTTGACCACATTAGCAGTGATCATCTGCTTTGAACAGTATTATCACAAATAATGTGTAACATCCCTAGCACATCACCTCATGTACATATATTTAGCATAGATAGCTCCTGCCTAAGGAGCAATTTATATGGAATTAAAGTTCCAAATTCACAAAACTCCCAAGATTTCAATACACATTGCTTGTTCTAACAATTCTGATGATAACTATTTCTCTTTCCTTCAGTGACAAAACACCCAGTAACTTCCTTTGCTCTTTATAAGTTGGACTAATGTAGATAGCAATAAAGCAAAGGTGCAAAGGAATCTGCATTCCAGACAATGATGCCTGAGCTACGCAGATCTGTTTGTGATCATATTTTCATTCTGCAAAATATGTTACGTTTCACTGTTTAAATCACAACATTCATACAAACTACTTAACCTCAGTCCAGAAGACGGTCAAGTCCCTTTGGGTAAGCATTTCAGTATGTCATTCACATATGTTACCTACCATAACTTTATTACTTACTTGCCATCAACTTCTGGTCTTTTGCACACACAGTGAAACTTGCCACCAAAATCTATGTAAAGATCATCTTCTACAACATGGAATATTTGACCAATGGCAATTTTATCTTTGGCAGGCCCCATCTGAATTAAAGGACAGCGTCTCAGCATGGATGCAAAGGATTCTGATTTCTCTGAAGGAACCTACAGACGAACAATAAAAAAGAAAAAGCATTTCACAAAACATGCCATCTGAAGAAAGAATTAAATTAAACTTGTAACATACAAAAAGGCTACATTCACTGAATAACAAGTAAAGATTTATGTGCTTGGCACATTTCTAGCAAGACTTCTAAGGTGTTATCTGGTACGTTTCTCCAACTCCAAACATTCTACACACTAAAGGTAAACCTTTCATTAATTCAGTCACAGAAAAACATTACACTGGGCATCTCCTGAAAACTTCTGACAGTTTTACTATTGGTTAGGCAAGTTAATTTAAAAATGCATTCAAAATATAGGCGATACTCCTGAAAAGAACGTCATTCATCTCTTTGTTATCTCCTCAGTGAAAACCAAACCAGAATTAGTACCTTGCAGCTATTCATGCAACTAATTAGTAATGAATAATACTTAAATTGTTAAAGAACAAAATCATTCTGCCAAGGCACCAAAAGTAGAAAGCATGCCCAGGACTGATCTAATACATGAAAAAAAAATAAAATTTGAACCATCTCTTTCTTTCATTTTTCACTCTAAAAAATCAAAGGAGCTAAATAAACAAAATGCCAGTTTCTTCTCATAGAGCTTTGGGGAAAGGGGAGAAACAAATCTTCCTGCTATTCTTCATGGAGAGAGACATGTCTATTCTGCGACCTGAGACAGCTATCACAGGCTTACCACCATATGGTAGGTGAAAATATCCAGCTATATCAAAGTGAGACTCGATCTTACATATGTTTTCCTTGATATACTAAATTTGACCACTTTTTAAGATAACTGCCTTTGAAATGCAATTAGTAAGAAAAGCCATCTTGCTAGTAACAAAAGAAAAGGGAGAAGCATTTTGGAAGCAATACATACCTGAAGGTGAATCTGAGGAAATCACATGGCTAAACAGATTTAAAAATGGGAATCTATTAAATTTTCCCCACATTCAGCAGTAATTAACAGATAATAATTACGCTGTGCAAGATTTCAAATTATATTGGAACCAGCAGGAGAACTAAAACAATTAGAGGTTTACAGATCTGCTGGCTTCAACAACACACTTTCCAATTGACTGCTTCAAGTGGATGCTGAAAATCCATCTATATTTTATATGAACAGAGAATAATGCCATCAGTTTCCACTCGTACATTTGGAAACTTTTTTTTCTTTGGGAAGTCAAAACACAAGACAGTTTTGAATTCCAGCTCTGCTGAAGGGCACAAACAGCACAATTTTTTCTGACGGGACATAGCCTCAGGAATTTTAAGCTAGAGATCTAACACCTGGTAAATTTGCTGCTTCAGAAACAGGAGCTGTTAAATGCGGCATCCCACGGACAAGGGCTGAACAACATTCAACACGCGCACACATGCACAGCACACATGGCACAAAAAGAAATCATCTGGTGATGGTAAACCACAAACAGAGCAGTAGGACTTTACACAGGAAAGTTAATATCAGACAAGGTTCCAAACATAGGACTGCCTGAATTTCACAATGCAGTCTAAATTCAAATACATGCAAATTAATTATACAAGATGCATTTGTAAGTGCTCCAATAAAAAAATGTAACACAGTGGAAACAGTAAGAGGAAGCGTTTAAATGTGTTTTCTCATATTAATTAAGGGGGCAGCAGAAAAATTTAAATCAATGTATAAATTGTAAGCTAGAAGTAAACATCTCAAAACTAACATCCCCCTCAAAATTACTCTGTCTGGGCAGGAGATTACAAATCAATTGTCATACTGAAATACCAAGACCTGTTTCAAGGGAAACTAAGGTACAACAAAGTGCAAATTCTATGGTCTTCTGCTGAAGGACAAAGGTAAGAACACAGCAGCAGCACATAAACTCAGGATGACAAGGACTGCTATCATTTCATCCCAGAATATTTTCAGTTATCATTCATTGCAAGGCAAACTGATAAGAAAATTGGTCCAAAAAAAATCAAAACCCCCCCCACACACACACAAAAACACAACCCACAGACAACCACTCAAACAAAACATCCACAGAGGCAGGCAGATGTCATCACTTGTAGGGTAATGAACATGTGCTCCACAGCTAGTTCAGATCTTGGGTAAATAACAACTTTGTTCTGACTTTTCTACAGGAGATGAGGAGGTCCACCCATGGTTTGAACAAATTTAATTAATGCTACTGGAATCAGACACTACACTAGATGATTACCAACAAATGAACTGCCTTTTTCTGTATGGAGTCATCTGGAAAAAGCCTGAGCTAGTAGAGAGGATCAAGAGAACTGAGTTTGGTTTGAAGGAGATTTTCCTACGTTAGCTACAAAGATGGCATTAGTAATGGCCATTGAGCAACACTGAGATTTCTTTGATAAGCAATTAATACAATTCACAGTAAATTCCTTCATTTCTTGGCCATTACACCCATGAAATGGCATTCACCTCATTCATGTTGCCTTCATATGATGGCATACTCCACAGACTCTCCACACTAAAAAACATTTCACATGCAGCAAACTTTTATTTCCACATCGTGAAAATGAGTACACTAATATGTTATGGATTTCCTGTTTTCATCACCTAAAAACAGTCCATTCTAGTTAATAACTACCCTTTCCTTTATTTCCCTGGCAAGAAAAAATACAGATACAAAATTCTCCCATACGCAAACCTGCCTGTGAAATAATCTCTGTACGCAATACGCGTTATCTTTACAAACTGACAGATGTGCTCATTCCTTATTAGAACACAGATGTAACTAAAATACAGATGTAAAAGGAATTCTTTGCCATTCTTCATTGTGGACAGTCTTCCAAGAAGCTACAGGGAATCAGTTTGAATTCTATCACAGGCCTACAAGTCTGCAGTGTTCTCTATTCTGAGTCCTGGAGAGGAATTTCTCAAGAGCACAAACAGCTAATTTACATATACAAGAATTCTCAAGAGACCCCATTAGTTACTGACATCAAGGACTCTTTTGTGGACAGTCTAGAAACAGAGTGAGAAAAAATGCAGTATTTTCTCCAGTTCTCTGCATAACCTAAATCAGATCTCATTAAACAGTAATTTATCTCAAGCATTTAAAGAGATTTAATGACATTCTAAGTGCTTTCCTCTATGATTTCTAAATCTCCTTAACTGGATTCTCCACAGTAGCATTACAGCAAAACAGTAAGACCATATAATAAAAGGACAACATCCTTTATTAAGCACTCTACTTTTCTGATTCTCAAGGAGTGTTGACCATGCAGTTCTGATAGATAATGCACCAATAACATGTCAAACTGCAAAAACTGGAGAATATTAAAAAATTCAGAAGTACAAATGGCATGTTCTTTTCAAATACCTGAAGTATAAAGGCTTTCCCCCCCTCCTCCTTCTTAAATGCCAAACCTGTTTGATTTTCCTTCAAATTTCTGGATTTCAAAATTTTTCACAAATATTTGGATACCTTTCACTATCTGCACACACAGTTCAATAAAAAACAACAGCTCTTTCATTAACAGAACTCCAAGATAATACATATTAACTGGAGAGTGGGAAAAGTCATAGATTTATGCCCCAGTAAGATCAAAAAAAAAAAAAAAAGAAGTAACTCCAATGGAAGAATGTAATATACTAATTCTGGAGCAAAGCCTGTGACTGTACGAGCAGGGAGGTCCTATCCCACCCACTGAGCAAAACATCTGAAAACCCAGTCTACATGCCTCCTGTTTGCTTGCAAAGACAAGTAGCATGCACATTGGAATGCAAGACACATGGATGAGACACAGAGAAGAGATGGTAGATTGGTAACCTGACTGCTACAATTAAGGGGTGAGTGACATAGTAACATCAAGCAGAATGCAAAGAACATAACCCTCTGTAACTATCAAATTTTGTTTTCCTCTGCATTGTCATCCATAGCTAGAAAAACTTTCCTGTCCAAAGGTAGTTAGATAAAACAACAAAATGAAAAAACCTATTTTCAGTAACAAGTTAGTACAATGCCACAATAGCTAAAGGCCCCAGCAGCTTAGCTACTCAAAACAGGACTGGACAAGGCCCTGAGCAACCTGAACCAAACCTGCTTGGAGCAAGGGGTCTGAACAGATCACCTCCTGAGAGCACTTTCAACATGTACTATTTTACTTAGGAGGACAACTGGAAGCCTGCTAAAAAGAATATTAAAGCAAACCCCAATATACTAAGCTACCCGCTGAACATGTATATATTGATAAGCCACTTATTTCAACAAGCAAATTAAGAAATTTCACTATGTTCTTCTAGCCCAGCAGACCTTAATTTTCCATACCTTGCAACTACTGGAAGTGTGGACTTTTGCTTAGATATAAATCTAAAGCCCAGGAATTTTGTAAGTGTTGTAGGCATTACTAGGTTCACAGCTTATCATGATTCATGTGGTTTATTTAACAAATTCCTCTCTAGGGTACTTTTACTACTTTTTATTCAAATGAATGCAATAAGGTCTATTTAAATCAAAACTGTGTTGTGCAGAAAAACATCACCTTAAGGACATCAGGACCAACTCAGACAATATACTGCAATACCTGACAACAAACAGTTGATATGGCCTTCCATCCAGAAGCAGCACAACAAGCATTGCCAACTCGAGAACTCTCCTGAATTTATCAAAGAACAATCATCAAACTTTGTTTTCACCAAAACGGTTCCCCTGAACACTGAAGTTCTCCCAAGAAACAACACTGAAGACTCAGGAGAAGCACTATGAGGACTGACATGTGACTACAATGACTGAAATTTCAACATACAAGCATGCAAGCAATTACAGCTCCAAGTGTTTTCTCTAGGCACTGCCTTCTTGTTGTATATTAAACTATTTGGTCTAATGCTGAAGACTCTGTTGAGAAGTTCCATGTATTTTATTCCGGTCTCAGAATATAATCATTCAAATTTCAGGCTTCCTGCCTTTAACTCGTCTCAGGTGGACAGCTCTCAGTCTCCCCTCAACCAAATAAGTTAAAGTATCTTCTCTACCTTCAACTTTGAACATGTTCATAACTTTGCGCCTACCAGTAGTCAGTGATTTTAGAGTTTTCCCAAAGGAAAAAATCTGCTTCCTGTATTAGTAGGAAAGAAAAGGGAAAAAACATTTTAAAAGTATAAGAACTGACAGTAATGTTTATTACTTATTTACTCTAAAAATGTGGTCAACCTCTAGTAAGTGCCTAATCTACATTTCTTAACAACCAACCAAGTTTTGTATGTTAAGGCCCACACCACTATACAGCTATTGTCTTCCAAGACATCATTAACACTAAACCTGCAGAGCCCTCCACACCTCCTTCCATCACAGACTTTTTGTCTTCTCTTCCAAAATTCTGCAGTGGGCAAAACACCCCACACTGCTCACCTTGGGTCTCTACCACTTACACCTCTACCCAAGGGACAAGTTGACACATAATTGCTCTTTTTCTTCCTTCAAATTTTTTAAATACTGTTCCACAATTTACATACATCCCAAGATGCAGAAAACACCATCAGCAATTGCCTCAATAAGCAGCACTAACTGCAGTATATACAACATACTCCTTCAAAGGTTTGTGCCTACCATTATTTTTTCAAACAACACAAGCTATAGCTCTGCAGGCCAGGGATTCACCCACTTCCTTAATACCAACAGATACATAATAAATAGGAACAAAATCTGATAAATACTTGTACTTGCAATATAAAGTATATGACTTGCTTATATTTTGTAGTACTTGGAGGAACAGATTGCCCAGAGTAGCTGTGGATGCTCCACTCCTAGAAGTGTTCCAGGCCAGGTTGCTCTGAGCAACCCAGTCTAGTGGAAGGTGTCCCTGGCCATGGCAGAGGGGTTAAATCTAGATTATCTTTAAGGTCCCTTCCTTAACCCAGGCCATTCTATAACTCTATGAAATCAGAAGTCTAAGATGAAATATGACTGAGGAACATCATTTGGAGTTTAATATGAACAGTAATGCAAAGATCTTCTCCCAGGCAGCCAGCAATAGGACAAGAGGACACGGGCTTAAGCTCTGCCAGGGGAAATTTAAGTTGGATATTAGAAAAAAATTCTTTACAGAGAGAGTAATCAGGCATTGGAATGGCCTGCCCAGAGAGGTGGTAGATTCACTGTCCCTGGAGGTTTTTAAACTGAGATTGGACGTGGCACTGAGTGCCATGATCTAGTAAACTGACTGGAGTTGGACCAAGGGTTGAACTTAATGATCTCAGAGGTCTTTTCCAACCCAATCAATTCTATGATTCTATGAAAGACAGGAACCATCTCTTCTCCATCTCTGTTCTACTATTTGACAAACACTTGTAAAAAGTACCAAGTTACTTGTTACCCTCTTATTTGCCAGTAACATTCATCTCATGCAGCATTAAGGAGGACAATTTGCAAATTGCTAGCTAATATATGCCATTCACATATGGAGAACACAAACTATAGACATCACAGTGATGCTCCAGTGACTCAAAGATGTTAAAGGCTATTTTATAATTTTTTTGAAGGTCGACATTTAATTCTGCAATATGAGACAAAGCAAATTTTAAAATGCTGCTATTTAAAAATCCCAAATATTATGGATAAAACAGACAGGTGAAACTATGAACATAGCAGAAAACATGAAGATTGTATTAGGCAGAGCTGTGTAAGAATAAACTAGGACATAGGATTTAGCTAGATTGCATGTAACTAAATACAACAGAGGCAAAATTCACCTACTAAGGCTCGTAAGTAACAGATCCCTTTAAACAAAAGACTTTTCCATTTTATTTCATACAAACAGATCAAAGTGAAGAACTAATTTAAACTTCTTGCTAACAAAATGTTTTGAAGATTAAATACTAAAAAAAAACCTGAAAAAAAGCAAGAATGGTGATCGTTAATAAAGCTACTGAAGAGAAACAGTCCACACAGAAAGCATAAAACAAGGTTTTGTGATTCAAAGCTGTAATTTAGAGGAAAATCTAAGATTAATGACTGCAAAGTCACAAAGAAGAGCTCTGAAAGCAGTCAAGGAGAAAACCAGAAGTTTCCCTGCTAGCAAGCAAGAAAACACTTATAAAAAGCTTCATATGAATCACTTCCTATGGGTAGATTGTTACAAGGCCAAATTTCCATAAAGACAGAACTTGCACACCAGTTTACGCTGCGATGACCTGAATTCTACAAGGGAATTATTTTAGTTATAAGTATTCTAATCTAATATTAATTATTCAATATCTACAGGCCAGTAGAAGAAATATCAGAAGCATAGGTACAGAAATTAAGGTATCTCCACTCTTACTGCTTACTTGAAGGTAAAATCTGGTAGTGACTGCTGCATGCAATGTGCTAGAAGTCTCAGTGTCCCAGCATACCCAGAAGCATACTGAACTCAAGTCTCTGGAGAAGAGCACCCCCTCCCCTGTGGAAAACCTGAGAGAGCACTATCTACTCTGTAAGCCTTCTTTGCAGCTTGGACAAAACAATCTGAAAATATTGTAAACCTTAGTTGTAAACTGGCTAACTTCAAGCAGTTTTTGCCAATCCATTTGAAATCAGCTGAGCTATAAGCCCTGGAATATGAAGAATATCCTACTTTATTTATCAATTTAGTGTGAAGTACAATACTACTAAAAAAAGCCTCTAGGAAATCCCATTTAGACAGTTACATTAAGTGGATACCCAAGCTGCCCTCATAAGGCAGGAAACACTAAAAATAACACTGGAATAGAAACTTCGATGTTGTTTTCTTACTCGCATGTATTACAATTGACACTTTTTTCACAGAACAGATTGTGTTGGGAGGGACCTTAAAGATCATGTAGTCCTAACTCCCACTGCCAAGGGCAGGGCCAGCTTCCACCAGATCAGCTTGCTCAGAGTGCCATCCAGCCTCACCTTGGGCACTTCCAGGGATGCGGCACCCAAAGCTTCCTGTTCCAGTGCCTCACCGCCCTCACCATCCTGCCTTTTGTCCAGCCCAGATCTACTCTCTTTCAGTTTAAAACCATTGCCCCTTGTCCCATCACTACAGGTCCTATTAATAAAGATTGACAGATGCTTTTAACAAGTCCTATACATGTTGACAGAACACAGTAAGGTCTTCCTGGAGCCTTCTTTTCTCCAGACTGAACAACCCCAATTCTCTCAGTCTGTCTTCATAGGAAAGGTGCTCCAGCCCTCTGATCATATTTGTATATATATATTCTCCTTATAATAACAAACAATGTAATACTGTGAACTAAGCATATTTTTAAAAGAGATGCAAATAACAATTAACCAAATACATGTGGAACTTAACCAATAAAATATCATGGTGAAAACAATCTTTGTCTCTCACAATAAAACTTTTCAAGCAGGATCATGCAGATCTCAAAAGAGAAAATAATCACAGGAATAGGATTTGTACGCTGTGTATAATATTCAGGTTTTCCTGAACTGCATTTTTAATATCAGAACTTCTTTGTTGTCAAGAAATCTCTTTATGTTGTTGTTAAGGCTACTTGTGCCTTTTTTCAGTTTGAAGATGAGTATTTGTCAAATTTCTCATCAAGATGCAATACATGAATTGTTCTTCAAACTCCTGAAAGAGTGTAATTATTCAGAATACTTTTGTAAACATACTTAAGTTATCAATGCCTCGTTACATGCAGCTAAATCAAATCCAGCAATACTGTTCATAAAACATGTCAGTTTTTCCAGTTACCAAACTAATCTTGCATATCCTACAACAAACACTGCACTATCATAGTAAATCCAAAATAAGGTAATTTTTTTAGCCAATTATAGCTATCCCTGCCCCTTATCAGAATTGTCAAGGCTATAATCTATTTGGTTTGAGTTTGGTTTTTTGGTATTACATGCCGTGTCAAATGTAACTAACATTTAAAATTATCCTTTTTTTCCTGTGACTTTATGTAACTGTGCTTATGCTTAGGAAGAACAGCATAAAACAGTAGAGTACATCTGGGGAGGGGAAGGCCAGCACAGCCGTATCAAGAAAAGTAATCATCTGCTGCTGCTAGACCCTTTTTTGAAACTTCATCAATCAACTGTCCATCTAAAACACCGGAAAGCAGCAAAGTCATATTGCTAGCACACTGTAATGATACCCAAACCACCAAGGCTTACCCAGCAAATCTTAAAATGTATAATCTGCTGCACTGGTTGACTCAATACCAACTTCTTTGTGTTTGTAGTAAAAGGAAAGTTTTCCAGTTATCTTCATGCTTTGACTGGATACACAGTGCAGAAACTGCAAAACAAGACTCTCGTAAAAAATTCCAAATGCAGCTTTGCAAATATGCCATTGACTAACCAGGTGGATCATTTACTATCTAACGCTGAGCTAGGACTTTATTTCACAACATAAAATAGCATATAATTTGGTCACAATTAATCTGCTTATTTTTCTTGAAATTAAATAACTTCCATATACAATTTAAAATATTAAGTATTTATTTATTTCTTTCAAGAATTATTTTATAGCAAAAAAATAGAACATTAGCCTCTAAACCAGGGAAAGTGGGTGAACCTACTGCATGCATTATGTCAAAAATCAAATCAAATCAAATGAGCACACAGTCCTAAAAGCAGCCCATGGTGTTTTGAGCTTGTGCAGCTTGACTGCTTAGACAGAACTCTGTATCACTTCTCTGAACAATTACATGTGTGTCCTTGCATTTTAGGTTGCCATGCTGAAATTGGACACTGGTAATCCCACACAAGAGCCTGACATTTTTTCCATTTATCACTTTTACCAGGTTCCTGGAGGACAGGATGCCATTTCAAAGTCCTAATATGAGAATAACTGGGATCTCTCACAGAAACAGTGGATTTAAATATCCTGTCGATAACAATAACCACTCACAAACCTCCAGCAATGCCAAAGCAACCACTTGCCAACCCAGAGCTACCCAAAGGAGCAAGTACCAGAAGACAACACCTCCAGAGCGGCGATGATCTTCATGTCAACCAAGGACAGAACTGTGCAAGATGCCCAGGGCCTTCCCATGTGAATTTGTGTTCCTGAGTACACTGCTGTGATAGGCAGTATTGTCCTCCAAGGGGGCAGCATGCATCATTCCTCTGCTGTCTAACAACATCAAAAATCCTGTCTGCTCCATTTCACAGTGTTGCTCCAACGCCATGTCATGCCAGGATTCCTGTCATGTGCAAAGCAGGTCTTCCAACAGACCCAGCTGGACCTACAGCTGGGAGAAACCCAACTCAGAAAAGACAAGTTCTGGTGCCTCAGCCAGAGCGTTCACAAGGTAGAACTGCTCCTTCACAGAGGTCAAGAGAAGGAAAAACAGGTTCATTGCTATTTTAATGCAAACCAGTATTTTGAGCAGATCCAGCTGAGACGATGCTGAGAAGGCTGCGACACAGTCCTTATTTAGCACAAACCCAAAGGCACCAGGATGTGTTCACATCATAGCAGGAGTAGACATAACCCAAGTTTCTCAAATGCAGCACTGCAATCTGGCAAAGCAAGCCAAGAGAAACTTCCAGGTAAAGACAACCCATTCCAGCTCCTGCAAATCCCACAACTGGTAAGTCCAGCTCAGTTAGTCAGCAGTTTTCAGCACGTGAATGCTGGCCAGATGGTGACCTACCTAAAAAGAGTAACCCCACTGGCTTGGAACATAGGTTTTATGCTGCTACATTTGTAATCGAACAAAAAATTATTTTAAGTTATTTATTAGTAATAACAAAGCATTCACACAAAGATTACAGGCGTCCTCAGAAATCTTACACTGTGAAAATTACAAGTGATAATTACACTAACTATAAATCAGTAATTTTGCTCTCAAAGAACAGCTACTTCAGGAAAATCATCCTCCAAATGTTAACTTAGATGGAAAGACAGATTGAGACAAATATTTCCCACCAACAATTACATTAAAATAATTGTGATTTTTTTTTCAATACTTGATTTCAAAACATCCAATGTAACACATTATTTTGAACCAAGGTTGTCCAGATACTGCACAAGCAAGGCAACTACACATTCTTTGTAAGGACATCCATGTAGCTTTCAGACATGTAATAACATTCCTTTAAAATTCTCACTTTCATGTTTTAGTTTTTGACCTCTCCCCTAAAACATAAACATATAAGGCAACTCTTTATATGACATATTAAAATATTTTTTATTTTCTTTATTAATATTGACATTTTATTTTTTTAATAGTGATGAGACATTTAAATACACAGACACCCTCCTCACATTTATGAATCCTTCCAGCAATGGACCCCTGGCTAAGAAAATTTTAAAATATATACGTCTTTGGAAGAATAATTTCTAACCTCTCTCTTTTAGAAATTTGTTATGATGTACTGATACCAACCCAGTCCCTTCCATCTGGACTTCAGACAAAATCAGTTACATTTCTTCTCAATAAATAATTTCCCCTCGAACACGGTATTCAAGAAAATAATAGGAAATTTCTCAAACGTGTTGCTTTTCCTGTGACATTTGGAAACAAGCGGTGCCCTCTGCCGGGCCGCGAGTGCAGGTTCACCCAAACCTCGGCGTAGCATCCCTGCTAGGCTGGGACCAGCAGCCTGGCCACGCCAGGGGCTGCACATCTCTGCTTCCACTCAAGGACAATTTTCTGTCCAGGTCACCGTGCCCTGACACGACCTGACAGTTTGCACCCTGTTACTTTCACGTAAGAAAGTCCCACCAGAGCAGCTTTATCCCACTGTTGGCAAATATTGCAGATACGCAACAAAGCTAACATAGTGGCAACTCATTTCTGCCTAAAAATGAACTTGACAAACTATACCACTCATATTTTTAACATATTTAGGCTATTTAGTGCACAAAAATGTGCATTTATTCTTAATTAGTTACTGCATTCTTACATTTTCTTCAAACTTCGTCAACAAACACAGGTCAAAAACTGTTTCTCTACCTGTATGAACAAAAATCATCACACCCATTCTAAAAGGCAAGGTTTCCTATTTTGCTAGGTAGGCAGCTTTAATCTGTGAATAAAGATAACACCTAAAGCCTTTCTTGTCCTTCTAAAACATTTTTTAAACCAATTCCATGGAAAAGAACCTTAAAATCGTCTTAAATTTGTCTTTTGTTGTTGTTGTTCAGTTTATAATGCAAAACTTACATAACATAAAAATGCAGAAGGAAAAAGCAGTAAGAAGTGAGCTGTCTGCTGTAGGCAAAGTTAAATGTGACGTGGGTTTAGGAGAATATTTTGTTTAGCAATTTGCCACCTTTTTAACAATTTTAATCAACATTTACGTGCATGCTCTGTAAGCGTCACTATTTGCAAGCCAGTAACAACAAGTTATGCAGTAACGTGGGATATCAGGTCTTGGATTCGGTGACAGGCATTTCCAATTCTGCGCTCCCAGTACCACACCACTCCTCCAATAATAACTCACAGCAATAACCTCCATATCCTACAGGGCACACTCCAAGTAATCCCAGTCACTCGTGTGGGCAAACAGAACTGAAAAAAGTTACAAAAGAATAAAGAGTAGCATGAAATCAATTCCACCTGTAATCAGATTTAGGATTTTTCAGCCTGGAAGGGGGTTTTTGTGATACATCAGTACACAAACACACACAGAGCTTTTTCCTGTTTCCCTACATGTCTGCTAACAGGCACAATCACAATATGTGGGGGAAATCAGCATAACAAAACTCAATGCACTGCTAGAGATAGTGGTTATTCACAAACCTTTAAATTCATTTTACCACTCACTCTCTCACAATTTCCATTCACTCACATTCTCACACCCCCAGACTCACAACAAGCATCTAGAGAAAGACCACTTGGGTGCAACACTGACAATGAAGGCTGCCAGCTGTTAAGGCCTCACCACCCTTTCAAGATTGATCCTCTTTGGCAATGGCGAACGAGGTTTTGGACAAATCTTTTACAGCCTTCAGGACTCAACAGATGTTTACAGGATGGTCCTTTGCTCCAGAATTTGACTTAGTCCAGCCTCAATAAATAGCAGACTACTGCTCACTGTCTATCTATCCATGACTGTTTTCATGTAGTAGCAACAGGAAAACAAACGGCACGTAACATATGGGACACAGACCTGTTGCCCTCCTCCTGTAGTTCAGAAGTAGGGTCTGCTCTTGACGAATTATTCACGCTTCTGCTTATCAGAGTGCAAGCCTTCCCAAGAACATCATTCTCAATTTTACTCCTAAGAACAAATTCCCAGAGAACTGTGGTTTTCCAGATTAACATACAGCATCCTTTCAACCCCGATCCTGCTGTTTCTTTTGCTGCCTTCACATATGTACAATTCTACATGTTTCACTCATAGATGCCTTTATATTTCCACTACAAGTCTCTGGAGCGCTGGCCCAACAGGTCATTGATCTGACCCGCTAAAATTATTAAAGGTTTTCCACATCCTCCCTGCCAGCCTGTAAAAGCCAGAACACAGCTTTGCCCACAGAGCATTTTACACAACCAAATCCACTAGCATGCTTTCCACATTAGATTTTTGTAGGAATATGTTGAAAAGAAATATGAGCTGTCCAGGTTTCTGCAGGCTACTTACTGTTCAGGGCGAAGCGGTGAGAAGAGAGAATCATAGAATCATTAGGGTTGGAAAGGGCCTCTAGAGATGATCTAGTCCAAACCCCCCAACCAAAGCAGGGTCACCTAGAGCAGGTTACACAGGAATGTGTCCAGATGGGTTTGGAATGTCTCCAGAGAGGGAGACTCCACAACCTCCCTGCACAGCCTGTTGCAGTGCTCTGCCACCCTCAGTGTAAAGTTCTTCCTCATGCTGAGGTGAAACTTCTTGTGGTTTAACTTATGGACACTGCTCCTCGTCCTGTCCCTGGGCACCCCTGCACAGAGTCTGGCACCATCCCTCTGGCAGCCGCCTTTGAAATGTTTATATGTACTTATGAGATCCCCTCTCAGCCTTCTTTTCTGCAGACTGAACAGCCCCAGCTCCCACAGACTCTCACCATAAGAAACATGCCCCAGACCCCTCATTATCTTTTTGGTTCTCCACTGGGCCCTCTCCAGCATCTCCTTGTTTTCTCGAACTGTGGAGACCCAAACTGCACACAATACTCCACAGCGGCCTCACCAGGGCCGAGCAGAGGACGCCGCCTCGGCCCGACGCGCGCCGCGCCCTCACCTGCTGGGGGCCGGAGCCCGCGGTGCCGCCGCCCGGGCGCTGCTCCGCGCGGTGCGGGGGGTTCCCGGCGGCGGCGCTGCCCCTGCGGACCGGGGGTCCCGGGGGCACCGCGGATATTAGCGCCCGGCACGGCCCGGCCGCGGCCCGCCACCCGCTCCGCGC
>VWZG01001495.1:204254-216778 GCA_013396735.1 Grallaria varia | reverse complement strand
TGCGCGCCCGGAGGGGCCTCTGCACGGAAAGGGTGGCCAGACATTGGAACGGGCTGTCCAGCGAGGTGGTGGAGTCCCTAGAGGTGTTTAAGGAGAGACTGGACGTGGCACTTCACAGAATCACAGAATATCCTGAGCTGGAAGGGACCCGAGGGATCACCGAGTTCAAGTCCTGGCACTGCAAGGACCATCCCTGAGTCACACTCTGTGCCTGTCCAAAGCTTCTCGAGCTCCGTCGGGCTTGGTGCTGTGACCAGTGCCCTGGGGAGCCTGCCACAGTGCCCCACCACCCTCCAGGTGAAGAGGGAACCGGCAGGAGAGCTCACCAAGCCGCTCTCCATCATTTTTCAACAGTCCTGGCTCACAGGGAACCTCCCGGACAATTGGAAGTTGGCTGATGTGACGTCCATCCACAAGAAGGGACGGAAGGAATATCCAGGAAACTACAGGCCTGTCAACCTGACCTCAGTGTCCGGCACGGTTATGGACCAGATCATCCGAAGGGCAATCACACAGCGCCTACAGGATGAATAGGGGCCCACACCCAGCCAGCATGGGTTTAGGTGGGGCAGATCCTGCCTGACCAATCTGATCTTTTATGACCAGGTGACCGGCCTGGTGGATGTGGGGAAGGCTGTGGACGTTTCTACTTGGGCATCAGCAAAGCCTTTGACACTGTCTCCCACAGCACATTCCTGGAAGAGCTGGCAGCCCACAGCTTGGGCAGGGCATTCTCTGCTGTGTTAAAAACTGTATGGATGGCTGGGCCCAGAGAGAGCTGGTGAACGGGGCTGCATCCAGCTGGCAGTCACTGGTGGTGTCCCCCAGGGGTCAGTGTTGTGCCCAGTCTTGTTTAGCATCTTTATTGATGGTCTAAATGAGGAGATTGAGTCCACCAGCAGCAATTTGCAGATGAAACCAAGTTGGGGGAGAGTGTCGATCTGCTGGAGGGCAGGAGGGCTCTGCAGAGGAACCTGGACAGGCTGGATAGATGGGCTGAATCCAATGGTATGATTTTTAACAAGACCTAGTCCTGGATCCTGCACTTTGGCCACAACAACCCCATGCAGCACTACAGGTAGGGGACAGAGTGACTGGAGAGCAGCCAGGCAGAAGAGGACCTGGGGGTACTGATCGACAGCAGCTGAACATGAGCCAGCGTGTGCCCAGGTGACCAAGAAGGCCAATGGTATCCTGCCTGTATCAGGAACAGTGTGGCCAGCAGGATCAGGGAAGTGATCCTTCCCCTGTATTCGGCATGGGTGAGGCTGTGCCTCAAGTCCTGTGTCCAGTTCTAGGCCCCTCAGTTTAGGAAAGGCACTGAGGTGCTGGAACATGTCCAAAGAAGGGCATCAAGGTTGGTGAAGGGACTGGAGCACAAGCCCTATGAGGAGCAGCTGAGAGAGCTGGGTTTGTACAGCCTGGAGAAGAGGAGGCTTGAGGGAGATCTTACCACTCTCTACAACTACCTGAAAAGAGGTTGTAGCCAGGTGAGGGTTGGTCTCTTCTCCCCAGCAACCAGTAGTAGGACCAGAAGGCACAGTCTTAAGCTCTACCAGGGGAGGCTTAGGTTAGACATTAAGACGCAATTCTTTACAGAGCGAGTGATCAGACATTGAAGTGGGCTGCCCAGGGAGATGGTCGATTTACCGTCCCTGGAGGTATTTGAGACTGGATGTGGCACTTAGTGCCATGGTCTGGTTGACAAGGTGGCGTTGGGTCATAGGCAGAACTCGATCTGAGAGGTCTTTCCCCAGCCTAGTTGATTCTGTGAACTTTCTCCAAATACCCAACCTAAACCTCCCCTGACACCGCTTCAGGCCAGTCCCTTGGGTGCCCCACTTGGTGCCATGGTCTAGTTGACATGCTGGGGATTGGTCACAGGTTGGATGATCTCACAAGGTCTTTTCCCACCTATTTGATGCTGTGATTAACATGCCACCCCTGAAGGCAAGGCATCAGTGGCCACAGCCCCACCAATGCTGCCTGCACTGAGGGGAGAGGGTGTGGGCAGAGGAAGATACAGCAGAAGCTCATGTGAGGCTGCAGCTGCAAAGCCTGAGTGTAATACTGTGTTACAGTAAAATGATGCTGCCACTTCACCTTCAAAAACAAACAACAAAAAAACAAACAAAAAAAACCAAAACACTTTCTTCAGAACATAGAAAGCTCAAGTCTGGACTACATGACCCTTCTCTCTTCCTCAGATAAATAAATAAAAACCGCATACAAAAAGGATTGTGTTCCAGCACCTGCCCTACATGATACTGACCCAACAGAGGAAGAGCAACACACTCTGTACCATTCAATTCTCTGTTCCATTGCTGAGGTGGAGCTGTCAGAGGCTGAGGGCACATCTTAACCTACTTTCTGAACTTCACATTGTAATCAGGGCAGTTTAATTTAATGTAGTGGCAGAGCACTGGAATAGGCTGCCCAGGGAGGTCATGGATTATCCCTCTCTGGAGACATTCCAAACCCACCTGGACACAGTCCTGTGTAACCTGCTCTAGGTGACCTTGCCTTGGCAGGGGGGTTGGACTAGATGATCTCCAGACACCCCTTCCAACCCAAACCATTCTGAAATAATAATTTTATGTAAGCCACTAGAAGGCAACCTAGGCTTAGTCTTCTCTGGAAATGCCAAGCTCAGCCATGCAAATTCCCCCCAGTACAGTGGTATATATTGGCACTGCTTTGAAAGGACTTCAAGGACTCTTAATTAGAACAGAAATTTCCTTATTTATATTATCCTCCATATTCACAGGACAATACATTCCTCACATACAGGTTTTTATTAAGCTTCTCACATGTGATTAAACATATATTCTACATCTGACATGCTAGCAAGGTTGTCAGGAGCCAACTTTTTTTCCTCCAGACATCTGTGGCAGTTGAAGTTTCATGGATTTCACAGAAACATTGCAAAATTTGTTTCCGGTTCTAAGCACAGTGATAAAAAGTTCTAACCATACCAATACCATGTGCCAGAAACATACAAAACACAAGAAATCTGAGGAGTACCGCAGATAAAACAACGTGGGAGGACAGACCTTGTAAGAGAGCTACGCTGAGCGATGACACTGCACCTCTCAAAACAGATTTCTGGGGTCATGAACAGAGACAGGGGTGCTGCTGGAGGTACAGGCCTTTAACGCATAAGAAGAGTAAGACAGTGTGGCAGATGTTTTCAAGGGTCAGCCTACAAGGGAAACAATGTTATAATTTAGGAGCAATTCTCTTAATGCCTAAAAAAGAACCACTTCCATGCTCGGGCTTATTCTTCTAGTCCAAGCTTTGTTAGTGTGAATGAGACACCACAACGGGTGAATGAAGATGAATCTATTCACAACTGATCAAACGTTCATAAGAGTGTTATCATGCCACACTGACATCCTGTACACAAAACAAGACTGAAAATGTTATTTGGACTGAACCAAACCAGCACTATGAGGCATCTTGCTTCCATTTGTATTGGTCAGAAGTTTTCTATGTGGACAATGCACAGAGAAATGGATAAGTTTCAGATGTTCTGTATTACCCGTCCACATCTGTTGTATGACGAACACGCTCATAAGACAGTACATTCCTACCCATGTGTGATCCTGCTATAATTTGTGTAAAGCCTGCTGAAATGGAAGTCCTTTCTTTATCTAGGAGTGATCCTTCTAGTCCGATGTCCCTGGTAGGTGACACTCAACTGAAAAAAATCACAAGGGAGCGAAGTAACAAGCTTCAGTTTGGCAGCAGCAGTAGATTCATAATGATTAAGTTGAGCAGTAGTAACAGATTGAATTTATGTATCCACAGTATCTGTACAATATAATTAACTTCTCAAAAGAGGGTTTTTTTTTTCATTGCTAGATTTTAAAGGTTGCCTTCAAATTACAGATAAGACTTTTAAATGCTTGAAAGGCATAAAAATTCCCCTTCCCGCACGAAACCCCAAACAATGTATTTTAGTTTCAAAAATATTTAGAACCCACAAACAAGCTTGGTATCAGTTAATCTGGTAAAATAGCTACGTGCTACATAAAAGCACATCTGGTGGAAAGAGCGCAGAGATTGTTACAAGTGTGCTTGGTTTTTGCTTGCAGCATATCTGGCAGTGGGTAGCAGGACAGAGGCAGGAATCTCAGTGGGTCTCCTCTGTCTGTTCCGCGACAGTTTCTGTGGCACTGGCATTGGCAGCAGAATTGAGAACTTCTCCAAAGTCTCCTCCGGCAGGTTTGCTTCCTCCAACTTTAGACTAGATAGAGAGAGCCCCAACATAAAATAGTAATTATTTGGCATGCCAAAATGCTTAACTGTACAAAACTACTACATCTGCATGAGTAAGTTTAGTAACTCTCTTCAGCAGAGCAGCTTTTTCCAGGACTGAGCAACCTGCACAATACTCTAAAGAGAAGCCTTTACATATCCAAATACTCACCAGCAAATTAACACAACAGTCTCCCTTTGTCTTTGAGATATACAAAGTTACCCTTATACACAAGGGCTGATTCCAGAGTCCTAAGGTTCACACACCCTCAAGTTAAAAATCGATACAGATATGCAGCCTTTCAAGCCATTTAGGCTTTGAGAGATTCAGAGTTAAAACTTGCTTCTGTATTGCTCAAGGAAGAACTTCGAGTTTTGAGTCTCAACAGTAATTCCTAAGATCTTTTACTTTCTCCAGGTAACATGTTTTCCTTTTCACTTCCCTCTACAGTATATACCCTGTGGGACTGCAGGGGTAGTAACGCCAATTAGTTGCAAGGAAATGCCTAGTTCCCCATGCTATCACTTGCATCCTTCTCATCCAACCCAGTGTGCATATGAGAATAGTCAAATCTGGTTCCAGTTACATGTATTAGTTATTTCTAAAGTGAGTTTTTACCTAAAGAAGCAATTAATGGTTGTCTCTGGAACTTGAGGCTTTTGTAAGTTTTAAATTAAGATGCAAAGGCCTTTTGTCTTTTATGCCAGAAATGAGAGAAACTTCCCAAGCTACTCTTTTGCATAGGATACTAGTCCCTAAAAAGGCATGAAATAAAAGCCTAGACCATTTTGGATACCTAATGCTAGGTATGTTATACTAGCTGTTTGTGGAGGTTAGCTGGTTGTTAGTTCTTCCAGTTAAAGGTATCCTCCTGTATGAGGTACAGGAAGCCCATATGTTTATTCACAAATCGTTAGGCAGAGGAATTATTTCCACTTCAAAAAGTACTTTAAAAGATCTCCATCTAAGCCCTTCACCCTTTCTTCCACATCCACAGCTCCACAATCACCAAAGTGTTTTAGTAATGCTTACCTTTAAGTTCTCAACTTTTTCCTCAAAGGACTTGAAAGTAGGAGAATTTCTAGGAAAATAAAAAAAGGAACCACAGAATTTAAACCATATCTAGTTAGCCTATAAATATCAGAAAACAAGCAGACAATTGCTTTTTCCCAGTGGCAACATGAGATTTGTTTGTCTGGGGCTCTTTCCTTGCTTTAAGGGTAGCCTAGAAGTAGTTTAGATCTTCCCAAGTACTACAAAACTAATATTCAAGCATACTCAAGTTGCCGTCTCACTTTAATCTTTGGCAACTAACATTGTCGGGCCCAGCAATAGGATCCTTCATATCAACATAGAAGGGAGAACTAGCAAGTATTTTAGGGCTAGTTTATTATTCCCAGTGATTTCAAGCAGGTTTCTGGCCTAAAGGATTTCTTCAGAAAAGTTTAGTCATCACATCTGACTACCCTAGTACATTTTTCCACTTTTTATAAAAAAACTAGTTCAGTTTAATTGGCTACATGTTCAATTAATACAATATGGTTTACAGTGGTGTTTTCTGCTAACATGTTAAATTTAAGGGAGACTCCTCCTTGCCTTTAAGTGCCAGAGGCAGTTGTAATGACAAATGGTAAGTTCTGCAAACATAGAGCAGGGCAGGTTGGGATTTCCAATGCCGAGGGTCGGTGTATTATCCATTAGGGTCAGAAGAGTGCTTTAATGCTTTGACTAGCTGTCACTGCCATATGCAAATTTGTGCAGCAGCTTGTACACTTTTTCTGCCTTTATGCACAATGGAAAATGCTTGCCTTCAGTGGACCAGGACTATGGATGTGTAACAGATTTAAAAATCTATTATATAAATATTAAATATGAGTGTTTTTCAAAAGAAGTCTGACGCTTCCCTTTTTCCTTTGCTTGGTATTTGTGTAGGTCTCCCACGCTTAGCAGCACTCTGTCACTTGAGAAAGCACAAAGTGACACATATATCAAACCAGTCTCTCAGGAGACAGAGGGGGACAGTACCAAGCAAGAGGAGACAAAAAGCAAGAACCCCAAGTCACCAAGAGACTTTTTGTGAAACCACAGTATTTTTTTGGCTTGCTTTCAGTGTTTGAACACATATGCCAAGCTACTGCCTTTTAAACTTGGAATCACTTAGTTGCATTATGTTTCTAATGGGCAGAGAAAAGTTGTTACAGTTTTCCAAATAGCAGGGAAGTGATCTTGGTCACATTCTATATGTTTGATAGCCACCACCATTAAGCAGAAATAAACCAAACTTTTTCCTATATGTTAGTACAAGAAATCTGTTACACAGCTGAGTGGGTTTTTTGGTTTTGTTTTAAACCTGTGTCAGTGACTTAAGTTCAGTTTGACTTGCTTCCACACATGAAAATAAATAAACCAAACAGCTGGATTATGCATACATTACCTCATAATAGGCATACTAATTGAATGTTGTATGGAGCGTATACTAAATGCCAGCATTAAGAAAAGAGAAAGCAAGAAGTTAGTTTAAGTATTAACATTGAGAAGAAATTGGCTTAGAGAGCTGACTTCTGGATACTGTCTTTGGTAAATCACCAGACAGTCTTACACAGTCCCATACAGTAACTGCTTGGGTTTGCTTCTTTAGATTGCTTAGCCATGCACACATACACAGCAAAAGCTGCAACAACCTTTTTCCCTCTTAGAAAGATTAAAGAGCCATGCTTGTTAGTACTTATTCTGCTTTGGTGCTACAGCCTGTCTAGTCATTAAGTTTCTCAAGCAATGAGAGTCATGCTGCATTTACAGTCTTGATGATATCAAATAGAAAGTGAACACTCATGAGTCTTAATCAACTCACCTTGCTACCAAAAAGAATTATCCCCTACATTCAGAAGGCTTCCATTTCAATTCAGTGTAAGATTTCCACACTCATCAATACAAATTATCTATTCATCAATATACATTATTAGCAAGAGCAGTCACATCAAGCATATTCAAGGTCAGGTTTATGCTGGGGGCAAGGGAGAAAGTTCTAGTTGTGTGTTCTGAAATTCATGGAGAATTTCTGTAACCTGCCAGTGTTGCTATACAGTTACTGTTTGTTTAGTAAGAATATGCACCTACTCATAGAAAGTGACTGGGATATACATTAAGAACTTTCCAAATAACCTCAAGATCACCTGGAATCCAATTTAGTTCCATCTAGAAAATCTGTGTTTGTTATTGATACAAACCAGTCTTATATGCTAAATGTTTCCTACCAAATACCACCATAGTAACTTAGAACTATTAAAACTGATGATTAGAGATTTTCATAGTTCTATTTGGAATGTCAGATTTTTGTCTGGGCCTTATGTCTTTCAAGAGAATACTTTCCAGGCAATTCTGGGCGGAGAGGGGAGGGAAGGGAAATAACTCTCTCCATCAAATGATGGACCTCCAAACTTTCAATTAGTGTCTCAGCATAATGGAAGATACATTTACAGAGGCAAAAAAGTTCAGCGTTCATCGCTGAATGAGTTTTAAGAGATTCTTTCTGCAGGCTCATCAGTAGAATACAGTGATACAGTAAAACTACACATGAAAAGTTCCCTTAGGGCTGGGATCCCTTAAGGCAGATGCACAACCATAGATTAATTTGTAGGTACAGTGTACTGGGAATCAGATACACAAAGGCCAGATTTTCCTGACATACATCAGTAACGCACTGCCATTTTTTACCCATTTCCCCAACCCCACTTCTGCTGTGTTTCATTCATACGCAAGGACTGTCTTCCACAAGGTTTTCCAGAACACAAAGAAGCTAGTTGTCTTCTGGACTGTAACATATTCCTCACTGTGATGTGGATTACTACAAGTTCTGGTCTTGCTATGTAATGGGTTTTATTACAGAACTACACTGACACTAACTAGTTCCAGTCATGCTCAGCCACCTCCTCTCAACCTATAAGAACTGCCTCCATGCAAGAAGCTTAAGGCTAAAGAGGGTGAAATATGTATCTTTACAAACTGTAGACCTGCTCACACTGAAAAACAACAACCTATAGTGTACTGCAGATCTTTTAACAGGAGTCTACAGAAGTGTAATCTCAGAGATCATATATCCTTTAACAGGTGTCTGTGAAAGTTTAATCTCAGAGATTATTTATTAGAGGAACTATTAATACATTCATGAAGGATTTACTTCTTGTTGTACAATACACTTACATATACGCTCAGTATCCATTTTGTAAAGTGACACCATAAGATAGTTTTATCATAGCATGATCTGGTTTGCAAGAGAACTGGATGAGATAAATGCAGCTGATTTTTTTTTTTTAATCACCTGTTCTTCAAGTAGTGCAAAGAAGCACAATTAAGCCTTGAAAGGCTTTATAAAGAAGAGAAGCTGTACCTGTATTTTTTCCCCAAATGACAGAATCCCACATCAAAGCACTCACTCAACTAGACCAAGTTAGGCAGTTTGAAAAAGAGAAGCCCTTTTTACAATGCTCAGAAGCAAACCCCTAGCTTAAAAGAACAATTAATAAAAAAGGCACAGTTAAGTTGTTCTCCAGCCATCCATGTATTTTGCATTGCATTAAAAACATTCTTATCCTTTACATGATTATTTTACAATGCTACTACATTGCCTCACATTTTGAAAAGGCACAAGGACCTATATCAGAGTCCCTGCTTAGAAAAGACAAGCTGAAGAGTGCATATGCACTAGGTACTTGCTTTTGTTAATAAGTTTCCAGCTGATATACTGATAAATTATGATATTTAGGAATCCAGGATCATATATCAGACTTCCAAAGCAAGTGAAGAAAGTTATTGTGCAATCTCAGAACAAGGCAAAGAGGGATTTCTGCTCCATGACATGGATACAGTGTAGGAGAATCCAAGTGCAAAGTTATTATTGCTCAGAAGTTTGCAGAGCACTACAGCTTGGTACTATTGTTGTTTTGCACATAATACTGATGGTGGCTACACAAGGAAGGTTAGTTCATCACAACTTCAAGACATTCTAATAAAAGAAAATAAAGGTATTAAGGGAAACCTAAGAAGGAACAAAGTTCACATTAGGATAACAAAAAGCAGAGGAAACAAGCAAAAAAGGGAAGCAATAATGCACTGACATTGCACTACTAGTCCTCCCTTTCTCTCCATTTCAGTACTTTCCAAGCTCACAACTCTACCATCTACTTCACTGCCTTTTCTAGTTCCCTACAAAAACACTCTGCAGTACAAGAATGAAGACCTGCATGGAACATGTAGAAATAGTCCAACACAGAAGAAATTACACCATTATAGCTGAAAAGTCCTCAGCTAAGCCCCAATGAAGCTGTCACTTAAGAGTTTAAGAATAAAAATGCACTTGCATATTCAGTATTAGTTCAAGTACTTATTAAGTCCATCAATTCTCATTTCCAGGAAAATAATTTAGGCACCTATAACTTTCTGAAGTTCAGACTTGTGCAGTCTTAAAAGTGGGCACCTGGGACCTGAATTCACTGGCTGAATCCCAGATGAATTTGGTTCTCACGGAAAAGAAAAAAACTCAAAGGTTTTCAATCTCTTAAGTGCAACTAAGATCTTGAATAGCACTAATTGTACACGATTTTGTTTTGTTTTTTAAACCCCACTACTCCTGAACTTATAACAATATCTTCAATTTCCATTGCTGTGATTCTCCCCAAGAAGCACACCAGCAGTATGGACTTCTCTGGCATCGTTACATTCCCTCCAGTGGCCCAGTTTCTAATAAGGAGTACTCAACACCCACACAGCTACTAACTAGAGTAATTAGGACACTCTTGAGGTATTAAATTCCTGAAGACAGAAGACAGCTCTGAGTCTGTGCTCATTCTTGTCCAATCCAGTAGTCTAATACTAATAGGAGAGCACCATAGCCTTAAGGAAGGTGAATGAACCCCCTGAAGTGAGCAGACGAGCTCTGCAGCCTGAAGGTACAGAGACATCTTCCAGGTTCCCACTGCCTCCCTGATGATAAAGGGGACGTATTTCAGACCAGCTGCTCTTCTTATACCTGAGCAAACTCAGATCACTTTGGAGTCTGAGTTCTGACAGCATCCTGTGTCACTGCCCATCTCCTCCCAGGGGCTATAGCTCCTACTTAGTATTCTAGGAGCCAGATCCCTACAGAGATCCCACTGCTGTCTTTAGCTACATCTTTTCTGTACCCTCCCAAGAAGAAGCCAGACTCAAGCGAGCATAGACAGATGAGAGACAATGGACAGAAGTTGCTTAGCAGGAATTTTTACTGAAAGCATTTAATATTTGCTTAGACTAGGCAGATAAAAGGTAATGCAGACAAGGTAACTAAAATACTGACACTGCTAAAGTAATTAACTCAAGGACTGCTTCACTGGAAAAACTATGAAGAGAGCATGTATAAACTATTTTATATTTACACTCCAGTAATTTCATTAGAGTCACAATGCTGAACAGCCATTGTAATAGACATAAAAAAGGGGAAATTTCTACTCTGTCACATCACAAACATAGGACAGAAAAAGAAGGAGGAATCCTGCATGCCATTGACCTCAATACTCTATTCTCTCTCTTGACAAAAATAACCTTGCAAAATCATTTTAGTGGGTTCCTTTCTTACAATGAAAAGAGACTAATTGATTATTATATATACTCAAGATTTCATGTTGTGGGATAGTTACCAGGTAAACATGAAGAAACATCTTCCCTAATGCTAAAATATCTTTAGTTTTACATTAACTAACACTGGAGAAAAGAAGAAATTACCTTTTACAGACAAAACTTTTAATTAAAGATTTTAGTGGAGACAGTCTGACTACATGCTTAGTTTCAGAAACAATTCTTGTGCCCACCTTACCTAAAGGAATGTGAAAATGCCTGTAGTCTGCACAATGCCAGAGTAAGCATTAAAGAGAGAAAGGAAGTTCTTATAAATCTGAGGAAAAATATGTAACTGTGTAGCTGTACCTCAAAATGTTTTCTGACTAGACTTCAAAAAGCAAGAGGTTAATGGCAGCACTTCAAAACAGATGGCTGATTTTATTACACTGCTTCAAATGCTGCAATAGTTTGTTAGAATGTGTGAATTTTTATTTGCCCAATAATTGAAAAATAAGTTTAACCCATTATTCACAACAAATTACATGCAAAGATGAATAATTGTCTATGTTCCAGTAGTAAAAATTGCATAATCAAAGAATGATAAGCTAAGCATCTGATTGCAGTGCCTCCAGCAGGAGTTTTGCATGCAGCTCACAATAGTGCTAAAAATGATCACCAGACTTAACTAATGTGCATGAAGGGCTGTGTCATTTGACACGAAGTCAAAATATGTTGTATATCAACAATAGTTAAAGAATTAGAGTGCCAATAGTATCTTTAAAATGTAATAAAATCAAGCCACTTCTCTGAGGCAGAGCAGCTTCCAAAGAAATAAAACACACCTGGAAGGAATACACACACGAGACAAAAAAACCCAAACCAAACACAGAAAAAACCAAAACCCAAACAACAAAACACAAACCACCAAACTGCAAACAGTTAAAGATATTAGTTGCTTGAATATAATATTCCACAAGCTGAGAAAGCCAGAGAACAGACATGCCAGTGCACCACAGAGAGGCAGGCAGAGTCGCTGCCACCTGCAATCACACCAGGAAAGTAGAGTAGCAGTGGAGATTGTAGCATACATTGTTTCTCTCCCATACATAAAGTACACACCACAGAATTCCTCATCAACGAGGACATACAAGCAGATTTTGCAGCAAGTCGCTCAGCTTTCCTAAAACATGCTGAGGGCCCTTGATAGATTAACTTCCAGAAGTACTAGGTATATTAGCAGCATAAATTTATTTCTGTGATTACCTGCTTAAATAAAAAATGCAACTATTTGGGAAAAGCTAAAGAAACCTACCTGACATCTTCAAACTTCTTGGTTATGACTGAACCAACAGAAGAAAAAGCAGCAGAAGCCTTCTGGCCAGCCTGAGACAGTGTTTCTGATGTTCTCTTATACCTGTGTTCAAACAAAATTTAGTTCTTAGTTATTTCAATAGAACACATAAGGAACCTTTTAGTGCATGCACATGTGTGTCAAATGCAAAGGTATATTTCAGTTTTGGGGTCTAATGGACAACCTACTTAAGAGATTGTATTCACTTCTGGCTATGGCATCTCTGCCACCTCTGCCTTCAGATCAGATTCACCAACATGCACCTACCACCCCACCATCAGAACAGAGGCAATCTGCTGTTGCAGGACTTACAAAAAAAAT